>NDGN011411311.1:0-11288 GCA_002564285.1 Tympanoctomys barrerae
ATTTTAGGGAAGGGTGTTCAGGGTCTCACTACTAGATTGAACTCATAGTGATCCACCTGTTTACAGCCCCCCAAGAGCTGGGATTACAGGCACCCTTCGCCACACCCAGTCTCAATTGCTGTCTCAGTGCACCCCAGGGGCAGGGCTGGCATGGCAGGCCCAGGGATAAAACCCCTGGCCCCTGTGCCTGCTTGCAGGTGCTTTAATCTGCTGAGCTATTTGGCTGGCCTTTTAAGTAAGACTTTGTGAATGCAACTTTCTTAGACTGTTCTAGTAGGATTATCTCTCTTTTTCTTTATATTTCTATAATAGTTTACTTCTCTTCAATGTTCCTGTTCTTTGAATCACTTAGATCTTATCTTCCACTAGGTTATAAGCTCTGTGAGTAAATATTTGTTTTTGTTTTACACAGACTGTCTGGCATAGTTCCTTAAGTATATTCTTCATAAATACTCATTGGGTGGAAATACGTTCTGTAATAGTGCTTTATAAACTAAGTTGTGTGCTGATAGAAAATATTCTTTTCTACTGATATTTGCCATTCACCTTTCTCATGGGCTTCGTTTTCTAGCCACCTTATGCTACCCATGCGTAATCAGCCTCCTTTTTGCATCTTCAGACATCTTATCAGTAAGCCAACAGCACAATTAAAGTCCTCATTAACTTCCTGAGTGCAAGTTGTCCTGTCCTAACTGGAGTCCAAATCAAATCATCGTGGTCTCTGCATTACAAGAGAACAGTCAAAAATTACTATCAAATGTCTTCATGCAAATTATGTTGCCTTTATTACTGTTCAAATTGAATTAAATAATCAGATCAGGGAGTTCTAGACTTGCAGTGTAAGGAATAGGGATATAATGCTAACGAATCACTGAAAACTGTTGAAAAGCATAAAGCCACACCAATTGAATATATCACAACTTTCATTGGGAACAATAACTAGAAAGGGAAGCTTTAGATTTGTGTGTTTGGTTTACATCATCCAGCAAGAAACATTTATAGTGTTTCTCCTCAGTTGGGACATCTGTGTATTGAACATTTTTTGACAAGCCCCTGACGTATTTCCTGCCTGACAACTTTCTATAAGGTTTTAAAATTAGTCCTCCACAATGTTAGTTGTTCAGATATAAGGATCTTTTGATCCAGTATCATTACCGCTAGAGAAGAAGGACCATACTTGTGAGTGCAGAAAAGCATTTCAGAATATAAAAAATAAAAAAGGAAGAGAATAAAATAGAAGCAAAAACAAAGGGATAAGACAATAAATGAAAAGGAAAGAAATGAAAGGAGGACATGGATATGCCAGCCCCACCGGTATTTTCCAAAAGAGCTGAAGCCATCCTGTCACAGAGATGACATATGCGCACCCATGTTTATAGCAGTGCAATTTGTCTTAGCTAAATCTTGGAAACAACCCAAATGCCCATCAACTGAGGAATAGACAAAGAAAATGTGGTATTTTTACACAATGAAGTATTGCTTAGCTATAAAAAAGATAAATTTGAGGCTTTTGTAAACAAATGCATGCAGCTAGCAACTACATTGGTAAGTGAAATACATCAGATCCATTGGTGCAAACATTGTATTGTCTTAATAGTGTGAGAATCTGAAAGAGTAAATAAAATCCAAAAGATCCAATAGATACTGTGAAAGGGAAACAATTTGTTCAATGGGAAGTAAAAAGTGGGATGAGAAAAAGGACAAAAGAAAGAAGGAAAAAAGATATACTCATGTGTATATATATGCAGAATAATTTGGATAATAATACTACCAATATCTGTGGTCTGTGGTCTTTTGAAAGGAGCACTTAATGCTTAAATATTTTTTTATTCTTATTTTTTCTTCTTAATTTCTTATAACTTTTGTTGTTTTGTTTTTAACCAATTTTGCATGTTTATATCTGGTAACCTAAAGAAGTAATTTGAAGATAACATAATGCAGTAGAGCAACCGTTGTTGAATTCCTATTACTTTGTTTAGTGAAGTTGTGTATTGTTTCTATTTTTTTTTTTTTTTTACTATTTTGTATTTTTAAAAAAAATAGGTACTAGATTGTAATACCCACGATGTATGAGGTTGAAATGTTTATAAATGTTTGGGTGAAATTTTGTTAGTACACAAAGGTTATAATTTTATTGAAAGTTCCTACAACTCTCAATAAAAAGTTTTCAGTTGGGCTATGGCAATAGCTTGGTGGCCTAAGCACCTAACTGGCAAGTTCAAAGACCCAGGTTCGATCACTGGTACCTCAAGACATGCCAGCCACTGAAACCAGGTGTGGTGGCACACACCTATAATCCCGCATGGAGGAGGCTGAAACAGGAGGGTCACTGTGCCCTCAGCTGCTCAGTGAGACCCTGTATCAACTAACTAACTAACTAAATGATTAAAAATATCGGGGGGTTGACAATCATTTTTTCAGAGTTCTGTGTTTGTATGTGTGTAAGATATAACACACTGTAAAGTAATACCTATGTTTAATAGCTAACAGTAAGAGTTTACTATATGCAGTGCTGTATTCTAAATATTTCACAATCCTTTCAACAACTTTAAAATGTAGGTACCACTATTATTTACATTTTATAGAAACAGAAACATTCACTGAGTAATTGGAAAAAGATTCTCAGAATTAGTAAATCTAAAGCTATGACATGACCCAGACATTCTGTTTCACAGATTTCTGTTTATCTGGTCTTCATGCTATTGACAAAAACTTTTGGTTGCAAATTACTATTAGAATGTACTGCAGTCTGAGCCTTTTCTAAGACTCCTTGGAGTTATTTAATAATTTAGAATTCATAAAACTAACAAAAGAACGCTCATGGAGAATGAAAATCATTTATTACTGAGTTTAATACAATTAGGTATACCTAATAATATGGATTGCATTTTGTCATTCAGTGTTTATTTCTTTGTCACTAAGAAATTGGTGAAAATTTTTAATCACGTGTGGCCCAGAAACATGGTGCTGAGCTAGTCTGGTGTGCGTTTTGCTTTGCATGTTCTTTTGTCCACCTTCTATGCCTATAGTGCATGGGGTCACATCAGGGATTTTGTTAAAACAAATGTTTAGAGGCTGGTGAGATAGCTCAGTGGTCTAAAGCACCTGCTTAGGCAAGCTTAGGAAGAGTGGGGAGCACAGTTAGATCCCCGGCACCACATGCTGCGCCAGCCCCCCGCGCCCCCAGGGCAAGCTGAGCCTCTTCCCCACAGCAGTTTAGTATCCATAATTTAAGTTCAGATTTTCCCCCTTGCTTGGAAAAAATTTAAAGCCTATAGGACATTAAAAAAAAAACCATGACATTTCAACCCTAAATCCTTTGATATTTGTCTTTTGAGAAAAAAATTGGGCATCTCTAGTAGATCCTTACATTTTCTGCTTCCTTCTTATTATAGTTATGTGATTATTGCTTGCAGTTTTCTTTTATTGTGAAATGTTTAAATTTTCTTGGACTACCAGTAACAAAAGATTTTTTTGTGGGAAGAGTGACATGTGTGAATGGCTTGTTGAATTGATTTCCTCTCCTCTCCCCTCCTCTCTACCCTTCTTTCTTCCTCTCTCCTTGCCTGACTGCCTCCCCACCTGTACCTGGCTCCTCAGCCTTCTCCCTTCACCTTCTCCATCCCCTGCCTTTTCCCCTCCTGCTCACTCTCTTTCTCTCTTTCTGCTGTGCTGGGAATTGAACCACAGACCTTATGTCCAATGTCAAACCACCACAGGGATTTATCTCACTTGATCATGATGAACAGTCTTTTTCATTTTGCTGCTATTTTGTTGAAGCTTTTTGCATCATTGTGCTTCAAGGATATTATCCTGGAGTTTTGTTTTTGTTTGTTGGTTCTATGTGCTTATGAAACATGGTAAGTACATTCACTGTGGGGCATTGGTACATATAAGTAGTGCATACTCTTTTTGTCCCTCTTGTTTGGTTTTGGTATCAGAGTAATTGTGGTATCATAGAAACATTTGGAAGAATTTCCTTTCCTTCATTTTTCAGACTAACTTAAGAAAAATTGGTGTCTTTTCTTTTTCTCTTAAATGTTTGGTAGTGAAGCCATCTGGTGCAGAGTTTTACTCTTCTTTAATTTATTTTTTCCTGAGGTTTACTATGACAAAAAAGTTTCTGTTACTGGGTTTATCTTGTTGCTGGGTATTAGTCTGTTCAGGCTTTCTATCCCTATATGATTCAACCTTTATAGTCTGTATGCATGCAGAAATTCATTCATATCTTTTAGGTTATCAAACACTTTTGCATAATGTTTTTCATCATAAATATCTAATGATCCTTTGTATTTTTATGGTGTCAATTTTAATGTTTTTCTTGTCAAATCTGCTTTTATATATTTGAATGTTCTCTCTTGTTGGGCTGAGAGATCATCAATTTTATTTTTCTCACTGAACCAGCTGGTGGTTTTGTTCAATAACTTATAGTTTTTTCTATTTTATTTGTGCTATGATCTTTATAGTTGCTTTTCTACTAATTTTAAACTAATTTGTCCTTATTTTTCTAGTTTCTTAAGATATAACAATGTGTTGTTTATTTGAAATCTTTCTGCTTTTTTGATGTAGACATTAATTGCTATAAACTTTCCTTTCAGTGCTTTTGACATATTCCCTACTAAGTTTGGTATGTTCTATTTCTGTTTTTATTTGTTTCAAGAAGCCATTCATTTCCTTACTAATTTTTTTCTTGATCCATAGTTTACTCAAGGTTGATGTGTTTAATTTTCATGAATTTATGTTTTGCAGATTACCTGGTTATTGATTTCTAGTTTATAGTATTATTACTTGAAAAGATATTTATATGATTAAATTTTAAAAAAAAATTATTGAGATTTATTTTGTTGACAATGATATAATCTATCCTAGAAAATATTCTGTATACACCTGAGGAGCATGTGCTCTTCATTCTGAAGCTGTTGGATGGAATATTCTGTGCAGGTCTTAGAGCCATGACCTAGTTTAGCCCTGTGTTTCGTTGTTGAGTCTGTCTGGGCGATCTGTCCTTTGCTAAATGTGAAGTTTATCACCCAAACATATATAGTGGTTATTTCTAATTGCTGAATTGGCCTTCTTATCATTGAATAGTGATTTTTCTTTTTTTTTTTGTGTGTGTGTGTAGGGGGCTGCTTTTGATTTAGTGTTTTATTTGATGCAAGTATGGCCAACTCTGCTTTCTTTTGGATATTGTTTGAATGTTGTATCTTATTTTATCCACTTGCTTTCAGTCTGTGCATATCCTTAGAGGTGAGATGAATTTCTAGGAAGAATCACAGAGTAGATCTTTTCTTAGCTTCTTAATTAGATAAAGTAATTAATTTATATTTAAGATAATTTTTAATAGGTTAAATCTCACTATTGGCATTTGGTGCTTATTTTCTAGTTTTATTGTAATTTCTTTTTTTTTTTCATTTTATGTATTTGGTATAGTGTCTCACTATGCAGCTTAGATTTGTAGTGATCCTCCTGTTTTCAGCCTCCGCAGTGCTGGAATTATAGGTATGTGGCACCATGCCTGGAGCTGTTTGCCGGCTCAGTATGTTGTGGGACTGGGGATTGAACCCTGGTCCTTGTGCACGCCAAAGCAGGCACTTAGTCCACTGAGCTATCTCACCAGCCCTTGTAATTTTTTTTTTCTATCTTTTAGTTTTCTTTGTGATTAGTGATTTTCTTTACTAGTGTGGTTTTGATTCCTTGCTTGTTATTTCTAGTGTGTTTATTAGAGTTTTGCTTTGTAGTTGCCATGAGATTTATATATGTTTTCACCATAATGTTATTGTTAAATGCAATCAATTTAACATTACTGGAGGTGGACCATAAAGACAGGAAAAGAAACAACAAAAAGATTAAAATTACTAATAAAAACTTACATACTTGTACTGCATTCCTTCTCACATTTTACTCTTATGATATTCCATTTTCATCATTTTATATTGTCTCTCAACATATTAATGTGTTTTTTTTTCTATTTTTAGTTGTTCTGTGTCTTAGTTATCTTACTTGTTGCCGAGACCAAATATCCAACACCCAAAGGGGAAACTTTAAAGGGGAAACTTTCATTTAGCTTGCAGTTGTGGAGGGTCTAGTCCATGACTGGCTGGCTCCAAGGTGGGGTGCACATGGATGAGGGCAACAGTGCATAGTGGCAGAAGACAGAAAGTGCCAAAGAGAGTGAGACAAGCCAATTATAGTGTATCAAGTCTACTGGGATTAGTGGGCTCATCCAGCAATTACCCAGCCTTAATCCCAGCCCTGCGCTACGGGGCAATCACACACTCTAGATCCAGCCACCTCCAAAACACCCCTATTGCCACATGTTGCTCTGGGGGCACATCTAGACACAACCCCAGAATTCTGATTTTTAGTCTTTGTGCTAAAGTGTGAATGGTTTACACACTATGTTTATAATATTAGGCCTCTCTAGATTTGTTTGCATCATTATCTTTGCTAGTGGATTTATAGTTTCTTATATTTCTTCATACTCATTAAGCTGTCTTTCTTTCAGTTCACAGTACTCCTTTTAACATTGGTGATAAGTTCTTTGCTTTTGTTTGCCTGGGACAGTGTTCATCCCACCTTCATTTGTGTGATAGTTTTTCTGGGTGAATAGTCTTGGTTGCAGTTTTGCTTTCTTTCAGTATTGTGAAAATCTTATGCCATGCATTCCTGCCTGATAACATTTCTTCTAAGAAGTTCTCTCCCTACTAAATTCGGACATCCTTATGTGTTGTTTTCTTTTTGTTAATGCTTCTACATTTCTCTCTTTATCTTTAAAACTTTCAGTGCCTTAGTACATGTCTTGGGATAGACTTTGTTGGGCTGGTGGCCTTTGACCTTTTTAGACTTGGATGCTTGTCTGTCTAGGTTTGGGAATTTCCCACCTTGAATAAACGTTCTTCCTCTTTGACATTCTCAGTCCCTGATGAACCTCAGTAACTTGAATATTTGCTCTTTTAATTTTGTCCCAATATTCTGTTCTGAAAGTTTAAAAAACACCTCTTCATTCGTTTTTCCTCCTTCTGATGATATTTTCAAAGGCTTTATAGAGTTCACTAATTCTTTTTTTTTTTTTTTAATGTCTTGTGGTACAGGGTCTCACTATGCAGCTTGGACTTGTAGTGGTCCTCCTGTTTTCAGCATTCCTAGTGCTGGAATTTCAGGTGTGTGTCACAAAGCCTGGTCTCAGTGGTTGGGCTCATCATGCCTGGGGATGGGGCCAGTGTGGCATGTGGTACCCAGAATCGAACCCTGGTCCCTGCCTAAGCAGGTGCTTAGTTTTCTAAGATATCTTGCTGGCCCTCACTAATTCTTTATTTGTCTTCTTACTGTGTTATTGATACCTTCTGTTGCATTTTAGATTTGCTTAGTATGCTTTTCATCTCAAGGATTTCTATTACATTTTAAAAAATTACTTTCATCTCTGTTTCACATTACTCTGTTAAAATATTAAATTGTTTCTCTGTGTTTTCTTGAAATTCACCAAGTTTCCTCAAGTGGTTTTGAATTCTCTGTTTGAGGTTGCTGTCTGTGGTTTCTGCCATCTTACTTGATCCACTGGGTGAAGTTATCCCTCCTTGAAGGTCTGTGGTGCTTGCTCACCCAGCACATCAAACGCTCAGTGAAGGATTAGGTATTTATTTCAGTTTCGTAGCTCACTTTTTGTTGTTGTTGTGCTTGTCCTTCCAAAAATTGTAAGCAGTTTGCTTATTTTCTCTGAGACTATAGGTAGTTCTGCTGTTTTCAGCATTGGAAAGTATCTTAAGTCTAAGTTGTCTTCCAATCTGGTATTACTTTATCACTTTTTCAATACTAGAGGGCACTTGAAACCCAGGTTTGTCCCAAATCTGTGGTTGGTGTGTTGTTCAGAATGAACTTGGGGAATTCCTGAAAAGGAAAGGCTGTTCCCAAAGGCCTCCACTTCAGGCTGGGTAAGTCCAGATGCCTGCGACCGGCATTCTTCACTCTCTCTGTGAAGGAAACCACCCTTGGCTTGTTGGCCATGGCCTGGCACCTACTTTCTGTCCCTCCTATTGGCAGCAGTGAAGACTCTGCCCATTTTGTGTTGCATGGGGCCAGGGGTTGAAGTGTGGGCAGTCATATAGTCACCAAGGCCACATGTTGGTCATAACCAGAGGCCATAGCCCAGAGATGAGTGCATGGCCAGCGCTAGGGGCTCCTTGTTGCTTAGATGGATGTGTAGCTAATAGCTCTGCCCCGAGCCTCAGGCTGCTTGGAAGGGAAGCCTGAACCACTGGGGTAGTGGGTCTCCACTTGGTATTGCATGGCTCTAGATCAGTGATAATGAACCATTTAGAGCTGTCAGTCATACAAATAGCCTGCTGCAGCATACACGCCATGGGTTCAGCTCCACTGGTCTGGCGACTCCTTCCATACACAATGGCTTGAGGACAGGGACCACTAGGGTCTGCCTAGTCTCAGGCCTCAGCAGCCCAGTACTAAGTTCTAAGACGGTTTCATGTATGCACTTCCTCATTGTACTCCCCAGGACAAGGGCTACTATTCCTCGGTGGGCTGCTTGAGGTTGAGTGAGGGCTGTTAAAGGCACTCTTTTGGCTGCATGGTTTAGGAAAGTCTAGAGGCCCAAAGTGCAGGTGCTGGCCTGGTGGTCTGCTTGGCACAGGTTTCAGTGTGGCGGGCCTAGTACTGAGTTTCAAGTCTAAAGCTTGGACTTCATTTTCCCTTCCTTCCAAGCAGGGGATGTTACACTACACTGTTCGATGACAGGACAATTCTTTCTCCTTAATTTCTTCCGGTTTCTCTTATTATGCTAAAACCAGGCTGTGTGTTCTGCCACCCGGCTTCATGAGGTCTGTGTAGTTTGGTTCCCACTGATATCTTTGTGGAGAGACGGTCACCTGAGTGTCTTCTCAGTCACCATTTTGCTCCCAAAAGGCTACATTTCTTACTTCGTGGTTGCCTGATCCAATTTTATTGGCATGATAGCGTGCATTTAAAAAATACTTGGTACTTGAAGTTGAGCAGAGATGGGGTTAATATAGTAACATAATTTCTTATTTTGGGTCTCTTGTTTGCTTTGGTAGGGTCTTTAAGTTTTTCATTTTTTGCTTTTACTTTGCCTCTGAGATCCTTGCCTTTCTAAGTTTACACCCCCACCTCTCAACTTCTGTAGGTTCTGCTACGTTTATGATTAAGTTCAGGGCTGGATTCTCAACTTCTTCTGCATTTTGGCTTTAGATGAGATTGTCTTTGTACACTGCTAGAGAATTGTTTGATATTTTGCCTCAAATTGGTGAATTTAGCAGCATCTAATAAATGTTATTCTTAGAATTATTTTCCTTTAATGTCTTACGTGACTGAAACATTACACCTGCATGTGCCTATCTATATACCATTAAAAAAATCCCCAATTTGCAACAGGTAAATATTTTAACAATTGTCTGAATACAGTATGCCAAGAAAGATTAGTTCTCACCTTCCACCAGTCACCGTGTTCTCATTGCCAGGAAATTGATGAGTGTTGCAGCTCAAAATGTCATCTTCAGATGCCTTTCAGAAGACCATTCCTTGGTCCTCTTTGGGTCAGTGGTCCAGAAAAATAGATTCCAGGACAGAGAGTTTGCACATAGTAGGTTTACTGGGGAGTTCTTCCCAGAACAACACCTGTGTGAAAGCGAGGAAGCAGCAGTGGACAGAGCAATGTGTTGAACAGAGTTGTTACCACAGAGTCCTCAGTTAATTCCCAGGAGTACAGGAGCTCCGATGTCTTTTCTGAGTTGTCTTCAGTTGAGGTACACAGGGCAGACCTCACACAGACCACTCATGAAATACTAGACACCTTTGGCAAAGGGGTGTAGCTTTGAGTGATTTGATCTCCTCTTAGCTGAAAGTGGTTTCTGTGGAAGAACAAAGTTATCAGAATCCTTCAGTCCTGGAATCTAGGAGCTTGAGGGCTATTGTTATGGTTGGGAGATCCCAGTAACACACCTCAGCCAACAGTATAAGAGGTAAGAGAAAGAGTAGGAAGACCTGTTAAAAAGTTAGTGAAACATCCTAGGTGAGAGATAATAAAGGTTTGGAGTCTGGAGGAAGAGCAGAGGTAGATTTTGGAGATATTTCAAATGATTTGCTAATAGATTAAATTCTAAGAGAGAGAGAGGAATCAGGAATGTCTGCTAAGACTACCTTGAACAAGTAGAAGAATAAAATTGCACAAAGCTTTGTCTTCTTTATTCTCTTTGTTCTTTAATTGAGATTTATTTTTTGTTTTTAGTGCCGAGGACTGAACCCAGGGCTTCCAGCTTGTTAGGCAAGCAGTCTACTGCTGAGCTAAATCCCCAGCCCCAGGGCTTTGTTTTCTTAAAGCAGTTGTGTTCCCTAAAGAATGTAACTTTTTACTTCATCATTTCAGCCTGGGTTAAAGAACATGGGCCATTTTTTTGTTTTTATAGTATAAATTGCCTAAATTGAACCAATTAGAAATTGAAAATTTGAATATACTCATCATCTTGGAATAAGTCATAATTTGTTAAAGAATGATGTTTAATGAAACAAACTGCAAGAAGAAAGTCAAATAACTTTAAATTTACAAAAATAGGTCATTATCATCCTGAGTCCTTATTTTCAAAGCACTGAAATGGAAAGAAGTCTAATTCATTTTAGATAATAGCAGATGTAAAAACTGACACAGATGATGCTAAAAGAAAATACATATTATTACTACTTATGAATATAGGGAAATAAACTAATAAAACTACTCATAATCTGAGTTGAATATGTTAGAAATATTAAGAAAGAATTATTCTGTAGATACAGTAGAGATTGTTATTAGGAAATCCATTAACATGTCATTAATAAAAAGAAAAAAGACACCTCAATATATAATAATAGTTTAAATTTGTTGATGTTTTAATGACTTATATTCTAGATACTTAAAAAGTAGTTTACATATGTATGTTCAATTAAATTATGTAAAAAATCCTAGAATGCAGATAGCAGTTTATATTTTACATGCAAAAAAGTGAAACATTCAAAGGTTCAGTAGGGACTTGTGCAGAGGAATGGCACCGCCAGGTGCAAGCACTGTCTTCCTGTTGGGCCTGACAATTGTAGTCAGTACCCAGGCTCTGATGCCCACTCTACCTCACCAGACATGACGTGGAGAGATTGAAAGCCTCCCTGGACCGTCCTTTCATAAGTTTGGACTCTGCCTTCTACTCCATCCTGGGACTCAGCAGCCTCGGGGCCCAGGTGCCAGATGTAAAGAAAGTGTGCACCTTCATCAAATCTAACCTTGATCCCAGCAACGT
>NDGN011411346.1:0-21750 GCA_002564285.1 Tympanoctomys barrerae
TATCTGCTAATCTGAGCAACAGATTTGATGATAAAAATAGATAATATAACAACCATTGTTAATGAGCTATTCCTATTTTGAAAATCTGTAACATATGTATTGTTGTATGTTACCCTGCTTCTGTCTTTTTTTTCTATTTGTTTTGCTTTTGTTTTTACTCTTCAAAATAAAATAAAATTACATTTTTAAAAAGTGTAGCAAGCCCTCGTGTCACATGACACGGTGGCAGGACAGATTGGAGCAGGGTGTGGCTGCATCAGCTCTTTCTGAATGGCCTGGCGCACTTCTTAATTCTGTCTCAGTGGACTCCTCAGTCAGTCGTCATCGTCCCCGCTGGCTTCCGGGACACTCGCTGGTGCCAGCTATTCCCTGCGCCTCCTGCCTCTGCTTGTCTGAGTGCCGCCTGCGTGGAGACAGCGCTGACTGCCCTCTGCCAAGCAGCCTGTCACGAGGGGGAGTCCCAGCCTCAGTCCCGCCTCCTTCAATAAGTCCTTAGCCTTCAGCACCTGCAGTGGGATCCACATTTTTTTGAAATGCTGACAGGTGTTACACAAATATAAGTTCCATGTCCTAAGAAATAGGGAATTCTGGGTTAATGAAAGGTATGCAGGCCTTGCCGTGGTGAGACTGCCCAGGCCTTTAGGGTGTGCAAGCTTAATTACCCTCGGGCATGTGTCACAGAGCATCTCCTAGGGCTGCTGATCTCAGGGGGTTTTCTGTGACTCATACAATACTGAGCATCTGCTGCGAGTGTAGGTTAGATCGAGACTGTCCCCTCAGTCTCATGCATTCAGAGGCAAGGCTTTCGGAAGGCAATTAGATCATCGGGTACGCTACTCACCAGCATATTAATCCACCGATGAACTCATGGCTGAACGTGCTGACAGGAGGAGACTCCATCAGGTGGGTCACTGGGTGTGAACAGGAAGGGCGGACAGTGTCCTTGTCCCTGGCTCTGCCTCTCCCCGTCTGCTTCCTGGTTGCCACGGGCTGAGCACTTCTGCACTGTGCTGTCTTGCTGTGCCACGCCTTTAAAATCAAATAAACGTCTCCTCCTTTAAATGATGGGCAGCAGGTATGTTTTCCCAGCAGTGGGAATGTGGGCGATTCGGAAAAGCAGTCCTGAAGTGAGGCTGTGGCTGACCACGCAGGATAAGTTAGTGCTGGCGTGTGGGAGGGGTTCGGGAAAGTTTGAAGGTGTGGGCTGGAAAGAAACCTAAAAGCCTGTAAGCACAGACTGGCGGGCGGCTCCCGCCACAGATCCGGATCGCAGGATGTGGCCACGAAGTCCAGCGGTCAAGGCCGGGCCCGTGTTATCTCACGTAGAAATGAGGGCTCTATTAAAAATTCGGCCAAAGGCCATTCATTTGACATCCTGGCAAAGACTTGTCTTCATGTCACGTATGTACTAAAACTTTGAATGAGGCTGAATTTAACAGGGGCAGAATAAGTGATCTAGCGGAAAAGTTTTCAGGGCAGCCCAACACACAGACTGTAATACGGATAGTCCTGGGTGCTTTCAGTAAGACCTACAGTGACAATCAGAAACTGAACATGCAAGGAAACAACCTAAGTCAAAACACGTAAAGCTTTGCAACATGGCTAGAGTAGAAAAAAATCCCTGTGACGCTGGGGCCAAAGATAGTGTTAAAAAATACCCCCAGTGTTAAAAAGAAGCCAAACATTTTGCAATGGGATAATTAAAAAGATGACTTAGGAATGCCTCCAGCCAGGTACGGTGGCACACACCTGTAGTCCCAGTACACGGGAGGCTGAGGCAAGAGGCATCCTGCAAGCTCAAGGTCAGCCCTGAGCTACGTAGTGTATTCAAGGCCATTCTGCACTACAGAGTGAGGCTCTGTCTCAAAAAACAAAACAAAACAAAACTCTACAGAAGTCACCCACCACGGGCTTAAGGGTGTAAAAGGGTAAATCTCTTGAAAACACTTTAATTTAAAAAAGGATGTGCTGCCCTTCCAGGGCTGCCTGGGACGTGCTTTCCTCGGCTCAGCCAACCACTCGGAGACTGCTGCCGGCCTGCTGCAATGAGGCCTGGCTGCTGCGTGAGCTGGTGGCAGACCTTGGTGTCTGTCTCAGTTACTCTTCTCTCTGCTGGGACAAATACCTGACACCCAAAATTTAGGAAGGAAAAGTATATTCAGCTCAGATTATGGAGGTTTCAGTCCATACTCGGCTGGCTTCAAGGCCGAGCGGCAGAGGCAAGCCCCTCTCCTTCCCTTCCACTTGCCACAGGGTTGCGGTAGCACACACACCCGTAATCCCAGTCTTGGGTCATGAATTCGTCACCAACTCTAGCTCTGTGCCCCAGCCGCTGCATGAGGTTTTAGAGGGACAGCTACACACAAACCACAACAACATCATTCTCATGGTCCTTTTTTTAGACATTAAGAGTATAAGAGTTGTGGGGTCTCAGGGGCTTCCATTCAGACCAGAGAAAGGTCTGGGAGGCCCAGCACTGTGCCCTGGGGAAGGGGATGTGAGAAGCTGGGGGGACAGTGGAGGCCGTGGACATCCCAGCGACTCGGAGGTCCTGAGGCAGGCCACGGGAAGAGGGCAGGGCCTGTGCCCCTGGAGGTCGCCATCACCACACCCGGCCCTGGGTTAGGACACGAAACAGGTGCTAGTGTGTGCTGTGTTGGTTTTCAGTCTTGCTTTGATCTGATTCCTTTCTGTTCCCTTCAGTCCACCCTTTCGGAAGGGAGATGGTCACCTTGTGCCATTGAATGTGAAAGTGTTGAGCATTGTGTTTTATTTTTACAGGGGCTCACTGCTAAGAGTTTGCCTTGAGTTTCAGGGGAGATTTTGGATTCTGGGTTTGAGCAGTGTTAAAACTACAAAGGCTTCGGTGGCCGTTAGAGTCAGGTAAATGCATTCTGCATGAGACGGACATGAGCTTTCTGGGGTCAGAGTTGAATGCTACAGTTCTAAACTGGCCCTAAAATGTCCTGTGCTCAGAGGTGGAGCTTTTGAAAGGTAGCTGGGTCTGGTGGGGTGCTACATTTATCAGTGGATTAACCCATGGATGAGTTACGGCCCAACGCATTGTTGGGAGGTGGAGCACGTCAAAAGCGGTGGGTACTGGGCCTGCAGCCCGCGAGCGCGTGTTCTCGTTGCTGCCTGCTCCCTCCGCCCCTGCTGCCGGCTGTAGGCCTGAGCAGCTCTCCTGCACTGCGCCCTGCTGCGGAGCCCTTTCTGCCGCAGAGCCCACTCCCCAGCAGCTGAAACCTCTGAAATACCCCAAACAAACCTTTCAGTTATAAGTGTCAAGTATTTAGTTTTAGCAGTGGAAAAATATCTAGTACAGCTATTTCACTTTTCAGTCTTGCATTTACCCATGGAGTATACCTGTTCCACACTTTTCTAATGAAATTAGAAAAACTTAGTGCAATAATAGCCGGCTGTGGGTCTTGCTGGCTGCATCTGGGGGATAGGGAAGCACTCTGTGTTCACCCGCCTGGTGTGCCAGACAGTGAGGTGTGTGCACCTGTGCACAGTGTCAGATTGAGATTTTCACTCACGTAATGTTCTGTGTCACATTTTTTTGTATCCGTGGGCATTGAGGGAGGTAAAATATAGCTACAGCATAATTTGCAGTGCCGATATGTACTTTTCCGTGATAGAAGCTGGGTGTGCCTTAGAGTAGCTGCACCTGGGAAGACCAGGAACCCAGTTTTCTGTTCATCTGCTCTGCAGAAGAAGGCCAAGGTGCATGCAGGAGACCCGAGCAGCAAGGGGCGGGCTTTACCAATGAAATGCTCAGTGTTAAATTTCTTGCCTTTAGGATTTTTAAAACATTTTCTTTTGACCTTTTTCTTGTAGAAGTAGCCTGATTTGATGCAATGGCATGTGTAAAACCAGATTTACAAGTTTTGCAGGTCAAAAGTGAGTCATCAGGTGACTCACATGTGGATGACGATGATGATAATGACTTTGACCTTGGCCCTGGGAGCCAAAGTTCCTGTCACAGTAACATGGAGCAACAATCAACTGGTGCAGACCCAGGGAGTGAAGCCCTCCTTGAGGAATGAGACGAGGAAGAAAGCAGCAGGGTGAGTACCCATTTGGCTAGTCGGAATGGTACAAAACTGACACGTACCCAAGCGGAGTGATCCAGTGTTGAACGAGGTCCAAAAGCTCGAGGGTCTCAGCAGGGCTGGAACCCACTGGATGGAATGTCATCCCCACCATTCAATGTTTGAGATTGTTTGTAACAGACTATGTGCTACAAGATGTTGTGGAATACACGAGTGATGAAATGCAAGTAAAACATTCTGCACGCACTGATAATCATACTGGAAAATATGTTAATTATGACATCTCACTAGCTGAACTGAAAGCCTTCGTAGATCTGCTGTACTTAAAATACTGATGTCTGTTTTAAGCACTATTACATACCCAATATTTTATTGCAAAATAAAAACAAAAATAAAATCTTGTTTTCCTACTACGTGTGCATTATAATACATAGTAAGAAGCTCTTGACAAAAGATAGAGACAAGAGAGGTGAGAAGACAAAGAAAAGAAGCTAAGGGGGCTGCTGGCAGTGTGAGACACGAGCCGCGGCCGGGTGAGGACTGGCCCGGCTGTCACAGCTGAAGGACAGTTTATTTCTCTTCTAGAATTCTAATGGCACTTTCATTGTAGTTCACTTTCATTTAGGGATTTATTTATGATGTTATTTTTTAGATTTTGTAAACAAATACTTGTTGAAAATGCTCTTGTTTATTCCAAATGTATAATACATATTAAAATTTTAATACTTTATTGATTTTTTTATGTTCTTGTTAAATTTACCTTCCCTATAAGTTGTATGCATAAAATTCCAGGCAGGAATGAAATCTTAGCCGCACACAGAAGCAAGGCTCTCTACTTCGATCTGAATCTACGTCATCCACATCTGTATCTACCTATACTATCTGTATTTCTGTCTATAGCTAACTGTTATGTCACCTGCATCTACATCTGTCTCTATCATCCATATCTATCAGAATGAAATATGCTTTCAACAGCTCTTAATTCAGCGTCAGCACAGCTGCCTGGGAGAAATGAGCACGTCACCGTGTTAGGACAGCATTCTCTTTCCCGCAGAAGTGCCGTCCCGCACAGTATGCCCCCAGGAGACGACCGTGTCCCCAACTCCCGTCTACTGTGCCCGCAACTCCTGTCTCGTGGTTTTCTTCACACCTACATGGGACGCGACAAACCTTCACACACTTGTAAATATTCCACACACACACCAGGCCGGTCGTATCTGCGCACACTTCACCAGCAATTCACGGGATGCAATTCAGCGGGGGTGTCTTTCTCACATTTTTCACTACAAGTTTTGGTTTTTGGGGGGATGGAGACTTGAACTCACAACCTTGCACTTGCCAGGCAGGTACAGTGCCACTGAGCCACGTCTCTGGCTCAATAAACATTTAAGAATCAGTCATTTGACATTTCTTTTATCCTGAAGATTTACCTTTGCCACTAGTGTGACACTTTTTTCTCCATTCTTAGTCCCATTGAATTTCTTCCTTTTAAAATTTTGATTTCTTTGAACCAGTGTAATAATGCATAAAAACAGAATTAGGAAAAATCTTCCCAGTCTCATTGGCCTCACTCTACCAAGTACCTGGAATGGACACTCCCTAGCAATGTACACACATAATAACTTTTCAGCCTGAACATTGGTTTGCAACAAACTGTTGGGAGCCACTGAAGCTGGAAATGGGCCACGTGTGTGAGGGCAGGACCAGGGCCTCAGTGCCGGAAGCAGTCGGGTGGCCTCAGTCCTGGGAAAGTGTCCTGCCTGGTCAAGGTCAGCTATGAGTCACTAGGCAACCTTGTGTTATGTGACACTAACTTTGCAAAAGTATAATAAATGTCCCTACTGTTGTGCTTTGGGTCTTTTGCCAGCCAAGGAAGTGGGCCACCTCCTGGCCCAGCTCTTATCTTTTTGTCTACCTTTTCCTCCTTCCTGCCGCTGTTTCTCTCCAGGATCTACTGAGAGACAATGAGGCCCTACAACAAACTGGCTTAATTGTCCCAGAATTATAAGGAAAGCCCCCAGTGGCACTCGTTGGTCCTGTGGAACCAATTTATGGCTCTGGCTGCCCCCTGAATGGACAGGAAGATGTATGCTGAGATTTGTCTGGTGACAAGGCTGGCGTGTCAAAAGGGCTGACCAACTGTGAACTTGTCCAACCTATAGAATGGGTGTTCTGGAAGTGCGTTTCACTGGTGTGATCTTTTGGCTTCTATCCTTTCCCCATCTCTAGGGGTTGAGGTTGCGATGCAGCACGTCAGGACCTTAACTAGCTTTACTCAGCAGGCCTCAAACAAGACCTTGGCTGGTCGCTCTCTCCTGAAGAAAGAAGTAAAATCAACGAGGCAAGCCATCCTCCAATGTCGGATGGCATCAGACGTTCTAACAGCAGTCCAGGGGGCACTTATGCAATCATAAAAGCTAAATACTGGGTGTACACTCCTAATCCTCCTATAATATCTCAATAGCTGTCCAGGAAGTCAGGTGACAGGTTAATGATGTTACATTCTGAAACTCCCTAGACTTCTCCTTAGTCTTTTTATGGAAAGTTATTACTGGCTCCTCCTGGTGGAAAGCCTTACTGGCTATTCATAATTATCCTGTTGACTTCACTCTCTGGCCCAAGCATACTTAGTTGCTTCTGCAGCCTTTTCTCTCCAAGACTTGAAGCTGTATGTCTACCAAAGACTGAGGTGATAGGTCCCGAAAACGAGGTGTGGAGGGTGAAGGGAAAACAAGAGACAGTGTCACGGAATCAGGGATCAGCCTCCAGGGCTGAAGCCTCGCCTGCAATGTTCTCCAGCCTTTCCTCGAGCTTCTCTAACATAAAACAGGAATATGGGAAGTGGGAAGAATGATTAACAAGCTGAGGGAGGACATCATAGTTTAACTGCTCCAGAAACTGCACTTTGGCCTTCCTGGCTGTCGTGTCCTCGTTCTGGTGGACATGTCTCGGCAAAGCATCTCTGCTGTTCCAGCAGCTGTCCACTGGGACCAAGGTCCTGCTTCCATTGCCTTTTACACTAAGCTCTTGCTAGACTCCTCTAGAATGGACAGTCCTGTGGCCTGGTCAGGCTCCAAGTCCTATAGAGACATTAAGGTAAACTATTGAATGGCCTTCTCCACAGAGCACAGAAACGCCTGGTCCCTACCGAGGGCTTTTAGACCCTTTGGGAAGTGTCTCTGACTGCCGATCACAACTGGAACCCTCTTCAGCTGGGAGAGGCCAGACTGGCCTTCCACCCTTGAGCCCTCCTGGAAGCTAGGGGTACTTCTCCAGAGGGGAGTATTATAGAGAGTTAAGTTAGGCAGAAACACTGTAGGCGGTCAGACAGGGCTGGGCCCTGGAGAGGTCAGGGCAGGAGACCGCTGGGGCTGGAGGGGTGCTCACTGAAGGCCAGGCCGCAGGGAAAAGAGGAGCTGCTCCCCGACACGCTTGCCCAGGATGAGCAGCGGTGACTGATGCTCTAAGTCGGCGTCAAGCACCCTGGGTGGAGGGCCAAAGCTCCTTGCCGCACCCCTTCCAGGAAAGCCCTTGTCTGCCCCTGTGTGCTTGCTGCCAGCCCTGTTTCCCCATTTGATCCCCTCGTAATCAATATTACCCTAGCAGCCACACTTGTAATCTCATTGGCTGACCACAGTTTTTGTCCCATCTCACACCCATCCTGTGCTTAGCCATTGGATCGATATTACCTAAGCAACTACATATATAATCTTATCGATTAATTCCCACTTTAAGCCTGCCTCATCTCGTGGCTTTGCTCCATAAACACCCTTAAAAAGCAGAGTTGACAGCAACCCACTTTCTGGGCCCCCTTCTATCCCTCTCAGATGGAAGCTTTCTTTCCCTTAATAAGTTCTTCTTACTCTTGAAAAAAAAATGGAATTAGGATACTCTGAAGCCACCAGAGCACCTTTATAAGGGAAGGACAGCGAGTGTTCAAAGGTTTTCAGGGATAAAGTAAGGATGCCAGTAGAGCACACTAACACAGAAACACATGTGCCGATACACTTAGAGTGTGTAGTGTGCCCATTGGCTCCCATTACACAGTGGATAAAGTCCACAAGGTGCAAGGTACACTCTGTGTGCTGAATGATAGAGTGTGGTGTCCTGCCTGTCTAAAGCCTTCAGCGGCGTCTAAGAGCTGACAGCAGCCTGTGCGTGCCCTGAGCATTTCTAGCTAGAAAATGTTTGTGCGTGCGTGCTCGCGTGTGCTTGCACGTGTGTGTCTGTAATCTGGTAATATGGGGAATAAAACTCCCCACCTGAAAGATACTGGACCCAAGTCTGTGTTGTCTAAAACTGAAGAATGAATTTTACGAACAATGGAGGTTACAAGCAGAATATGTTTACTGGGGGAAAGAAAGTTTCTGTCTGAGAGAGGGACAGAGGGGACCTGAGTGGGCTGCCCAGGAATCTGCCTTTTCTAGGGATTTTTACAGAGCAAAACCATGAGGTGAGGTGGGTCCAAGGTGAGAAGCAAGAGAATTTGGCCAGGAGGGCATGAGGTGGGACAAAACTATGGTCAACCAATAAGATTGCAGGCACCACTGCTCAGGAAAAATTAATTAAATCGAGATCAAATGGGGAAGCAAGTTACACAGAGCAAGTGGGCATGAGTTCAGAACAGAGGCTCTTCCTGGAGGGGCTGGGTTAGTGACTCTTTCTGGCTCTTTCAAGGTGACTGATACCTATTTATTTTTGTATTTTTAGTAAGGGTCTACAGGGTCTCACCATGTAGATTGAACTCATAGTGATCCTCCTGTTGCCAGCCTTCCAAGAGCTGGGATTACAGGGGCATGCCACCACACTCAGGCTCAGTCTCATTCTCAGCTCCCTGGAGGTGGGGCCAGCACAGCAGGCAGGGTATCCAACCCTGGCCTCCTAGTGTGCCTAAGCAGGCACTTTAATCTACTGAGCCATATGGCCAGCCCTCTGATACTTATTTAGAATATCAATCCCTGATGTCCATTCTTAGGGAAGTATGTGGCTACATTTGTTTACTCTTTTGTCTGGAGGTCTGGCCTAATAGGTCAGAATTCAAAGTTTCCCAGGCACCCTGCCCCCAACACTCACCCTCTTGGTTTCCTGGGCACCCTGTCCCCCAACTCTCTCCCCTTTGGCCCCATGCAGAGCCAAGCTCAAAACCGCAGAACAGGTCTGCCTGACTCCACCTGGCATGAAAGGTCCCCCACTGACCAGGTGGCTCCACCGGAGGTCAGCTCTCTCTCTGCTGTTCCAGCCCACGATCACTCTCCCTAAAAGGTCCTATGAAGGCTCCTGCCCCCCCTTTCTTTGCTGCTGTCTTGGTCTGCCAGACAGCCAGCCTGCTTGATGCCCCCAGTAAATCTTCTCACGTCAGAATGCCTGGTCTGGTCGATTGCGGGGGCTCGCACCTAACATGGCCCATGGTGGGCGAGCCTGTCTCTCCCATAGTTGAAAAGCATCTTGCCTTCCATACTGTCTGCTTTGAGAGCCTGGCCCTGTCTGACTGCCTATCCTATTTCTATCGAACTTAGCTGCCTACAACACCAGCACTTGGAAAGCTGGTGTAGGAAGGTCAATTGTTGGCAGTTCAAGGCCAGCCTGGGCTACAGAGTGAGTTCAAGGCTAGCCTGAACTGCATGGTGAAATCCTGCCTCAAAAGACTACCACCCACTCAGTCAGCAAAATCATGCAATTTTTTTTAAAAAAAGAAAACAATAAATAAATTACCCTTCACAGGGCAGAAGAGAGCACAGTCTTCCTCACTGAAATGCAGGCAGAGACCTTCGAGACTGCCCTCAGGTAAGTGCCACCTTGTATGTAAAGTCAAATGGAAGAAGGTCAGGGAGGCAGAATCAGCGACTCCCTGGGCTGGTGACAGCCTGGGAGGCTGAGCCCCAGGGTAAGGGGAGTCCTGGTCCCTTCCCTTCTGGAGCCAACGCAGCAGCTGGGCCAAAGTGGAGCCATCCTCCAGCTCTGCACCTCAGAAAGGCGTCCTGGGGTCCAGGACCACTGCGGGCAGCCATCTGGGTCAGGTCTCGGGTGTACAGAAGGAAGGCCGTCACTGGTTCCCACCGCATGACAGCGTGTTGGACACTTGTCCCTCCGCAGTTACTTGTGTTCAAGCTGAGACAACGGGCAGAACTTTCCACCTGGTGCGAGGCAGCTGCCTGGTCCTTAGCGCCATCTGCAGGGACAGTTTGGGTGCCCTGGGGGCTGCTCTCTGATTAACCCAGGCTTGGGGTGCAGCTCTTAAACTTGGCTTCACTTAGCAGAGTTCTCTTAGCAAGTGACCAAGTGCGGCAGGCAGCAGAGCCGCCTAAGCTGCCTCCACAAGGGAGCAGCTGTCTCAGAGAGGAAGCTTTCCAGAGCTCCCGTGCTAAGCCCACCACGCAGGGGCAGGCTCGAGCCCAGCAATGCACAGGAATGACAGGAAATAGGAGCGCTGCATGCTGGGGCGAACTCAGCCATTCCTTTTTGTTTGTTTGTTTTTGTTTTTGTTTTTGGCGGAGCCAGGGATTGAACTCAGACCCTTGCGCTTGCTAGGGAAGCGCTTATTCCACTGAGCCATCTCCCTGGTCCTTGCCATTCCTGCAGAGATACTAGCTGTACATTTGGAATGCATTCTTTATTGCCCTGTGTTCTGTTCTTTGATTTTTCTTTCCAGCTCTGAAGGTCTGTGAAGAAATTTTTTCTCTCCAGCATTGCATAAAAGCCACCAAAATGATAATGCTATTTCTCGCGAATAGCATAAAGCACTTTTTCTGATTGTGTGAGTAATGCCAGCCCCTGGTAAAACATTTACAAGGTTAAAAGAACATTTCAGAAGACACTCATACACGTCCACTGTGTTGATATAAATCAACTTGATCTTTTCTCTTGTGGAATTTGTAATTAAGGTGTGACTGCAAGTGAGACAGAAGGTACAGACACGTGGGAAGGCGCCGGCATGGAGACAGGAGGAGGGTGGGCAGGACACCAGGAGGCGCATCGCTCAGGGTTGGCGGGACCTGGTAAGGATGCTGCACAGACTGGCAGTACGGCGCACTGTGAGCTTGTGGGGATCTCGGCCCATCCCTCACTGAAGGAACTGGAAACTGCTCCAAGCAAGGTGACCAAGTGATACAAGGGAAAAGTCTGGGAGCCACCGCCCCAGGTCACGTGGAGGCCACATTTGTGTTGGATTTTAAGAAACACTCCTCTGCCCTCGTGTGGCTGAAGTATGGCATGTGATGTCTTCCTGCATCTGCAGGAGTCCTGGTCCGAGTTCAAGACACTGACTGTGCAAGAGCTGAGATTCCACAGGCTGGGAGCCGGCTCAGCACAGGAGCACCTGCCTGCAGGTGCAGGGGCCTGAGTCGGTCCCTGGTGTAAAACAGGAAGAGCTGGGATTAAGCGGCACTGCGACTTCTTCGGCCATCCAGGCGATCTTATTATATTCCTAGTTTTTCTATCCAGAACCATGCTGTATTTCACCATTAATCTCAGTTTTCTAGCATGTATATAGGAAAGTTTCATCATTCTTTTCTGATGAGGCCTATAATTTTTTCATGATTTCTTTTTTTATAAACCAGCTTTTAAAACCAGTTTGAAATACTCTTTGCACCTTGCACTATTTGGGATTAAATTCAGGGTACCATTTTATGTTATCATAAGCACTTTTTTTACTGTGCATAATTTTTCATAGAAGGAAAACATGAGAGTAAAATCCCAGGGAAATGACAGTGACTCAAGAATGGGGAGACAGCCCCATGATATAGCGCCCCCCTATAGCGCCCTTGGGCTACAGGCAGACTTGTCACCACTACTGTGCCAGTCACTTTTAGATGATCTGAGATGCAAAGACAACAGTGGCAGTGACTGGATTCTAAATTTTGCCACCTGTTAGCTTTTCTTGGAGCTTGTAAATCTCCTGTGTCCCATGCATGCATCTCACTAATTAAATAAGCACTTCTGGAAGTAGAGACCGGGATGGGGAAGATCCTCAGCTGACCCCAGGCGCAGTGCACTCTGGGAACCCTGAGATGAGTGCCTTCCATCGTGCAGCTCATGCTAGGCGCCTGGTGGGCCTGCTTGGTGCCTCCAGACTTTCCAGCATTGAGTTTCCTCGATGCAAAGCCACACAGGTGTGTAGGCAAATGGAAAACTGAGCGCTTCACTCCACAATTACTTGATTCAGTCTGCAACTGGATAAGATCTCTGGCTGATGGGCTGGGAGGATAGCTCAGTAGAATAAGTGCCTGCCTGGTGAGCGCGGGATCCTGAGTTCAATCCCAAAAGATCTCTTGCTGATTCTCTTGCAAATCGAGATTTAATACACATCTATCTCCATTCACCAGGATGTAACTTCTCAAAGGCCTGGACTGGACCAGAACCATTCTTGTCTTTTCAGTGGACTAAAGAGTTCAAGTCCAAGGAAAGAGGGGAGACAGTTGGACAGACAAAGACAGAGAGACAAAGAAACAGACAGAGACAGAGACAATCAGAGAAACACAGAGACCAACCGAGCTAAGGCATTACTAACATCAAAGAAAATATAGACATTCCTACTGTGCTTCTCCCTCAACTAGTCCTTGTGTAGCTGACTGATTCTTCTGAGAGCCAAATGAAAACTCAGGACTATCTTCTTACTCTTAAAAATTCTACCTGCACTGTTAGGCAGCTCACAAGCCCTTGGAAGCCTGTACACGGACTCCTTCTAGCTATGGCAAATAAACTTTGGGTCTATAAGTCATGAAATCTTGAGGATCCTTCTCTCATCCTTCAAACTAGATAGAGGATGGGGTAGGATGTTTAAAGTTATTGATTAGTTTAATTAAAAGGCTAAACCAAAAAATAGTTTTACAAGAACATAGCAAAGATGGTGATTTGACCTTGAAGCGCACATCCTAGGAAGGGCTTCGAGCAGCGCCCTGGTTTGCTTCTTCTCTGAACTGCAAGTTTGTGCTGGAGCTTTGTAGAACATTAAATGATTGTAGGCTTCAGTAGAAGAAGGGAGTCGTGGGCATCATCCCAAATACTTGCGTCCAGTCCATGGTAGACTGGATGAGCTGCGCAGGAGAAGCTTACGCGGGCTGCGCACCCTGACAGTGCTGTTTTTGAGACCGAAAGCAGAAAGCAGGGAGGAAACACGCTATCAGACGCTACTGTAATGTCTGCGTCTGCAAACGGGATTGGAAAAGCTTTGCACACTGGGCTTGGCGCGGAAATCCGATTTAGCGCAGACTGGCGGTAAACACGTTTTCTCCAATGTTGCTGTCTTTACTGATTTTAATCATGATTATTTAACATAGTATATGAAAAATAATGATTTGATTTGTTTATCTGTGTCCTGTTTTATTTCATACAAGATATAAAATGGATTCTATGGAGAAGTATGCCAAAGAAGAAAATTAAATTTGGACAGAAGAGTGAAGGAAGGAAGCCAAATGAATAATAAGTGGAAAATGAGATGAAACAGCAGCCGAACACCGTGTGCGGTGTAGGTTCTCTGTCACGCGTCTCCTGAGCTGGCCCGCAGCAGAGGCCCCGACGGGAGAACCACAGCCGTGCGTCGCTCCTGGCCGGCCTCTCGGGGCACCAGAGGTAGCACAGAGCACTCACAGAGCAGCCGTCAGATCCCTGCCTCCTTCTTGGTTGAGCCTCAGGGCAGGAAACCTGGATTAGCAACTTTCCAAGGAGGAAAATGTCCAACCAGTCAATGGGACTACATGTTCTGGGAGTGCAAAGGCCTCCCTGCTAAAAATGTCTCTCCAGTAAGACCTCGCCCACAGGGTGTCCCTGCGCCTCGGTCTCTGCATCTGCAAAATGAAGGTGACACTGCTGGTGTTTCAGTCATGTGATTATTGTAAGATGAAGTGAATTATTCTATGTGAAGCGGTTTTGCAGGACTTGACTCAGAATAAGAGCTGCATGCTGTGTGCACTGCTGTTAGAACCCAGGAGCCAGCCCTGGGGCTGGGTAGGGCCCGGCTGCTAACACAATGAGCTGGGGAGAAGAGCTTTCGGGGTGACCCAGCAGCCACTGCTTTCCCAATCTGAACCAGAGAGCTGCTAGCTGACTTTAATATCAAACGTGTTGGACAAATTCATGTCTTCCCACATGGGGATATTATGCCTGAGGTTTTTATTTAATAAAAGATTTATTAAAAGATTTAAGTTTTGGGGGGCTGGGGAGATAGCTTAGTGGTGGAAGTGCCTGTTTGACAAGCACAAAGCCCCAAGTTTGATCTCCAGTACCACATGCTGTGCCAGTCCTGGAACCCTGGGTGCACCATGCAGGCCCGGGAACCAGGCCTGGTGGCACACACTTGTAATCTCAGCGCCAGGGTGGCTGAGATAGGAGGATCACTATGAATCCGAAGGCCAGGCAGCTAAAGGTCACGGGGAAAAGCTTCAGGAAAATCTAGTCTGTGAGTTAGTTGCAAAACACTGTTGCTGAGCTTTAAAAAGCTGGACGGACCGCAGCTGCAGGTCGGCAGAGAGGCCTTTGCGGAGTGTTCGTGAGGCCCCTGTTTGGTTCCCAGTGCTACAGAAAACTAAAATAAAAATTCTTAAATGTGAAAGTGGCTACCACTGAGTGGAAGAATGAATTTTCTTTTCTTTTCTCTACTTTTCTATATTTACCACGTTTTCCTCAATAAATGTACACTGCTTTTATATAATGCAGGAGAAATGAATCTCCCCCCCCCTCAACTGGGGATTGAACTCAGGCCCTTGTGCTTGCCGGAGAAGCACTTATTCCACTGAGCCATTTCCCCGGCCCTATTTTCAAATTAATAAACTATGCCATTGAAAAACGACAAATAAAATTTTCATCAATAAAGGAATTCAAACGAATAATAATCAGGTATGAACCGGAAGAGATAACTGAGAATCAACTTCATGCTTGTTCCCAGCAAGGACCACCCAGAAGCGCACGTGCGCCAAGTAACAACGACCCACCCGCATCAAAGCAGCTGTCACAAGGCTGTCCTCGTGTCCAACCGTCAGTATCACCTCTAGAAGCAGGCTGGGGGTGAAAAACACGAATCTCAGACCCCACGTTAGCTCGACGGCGCTGCCTCCCAGGATGCTGCTTGCCTGTGGCAGCGTGGGTCAGGGGCCGTCTCACCAGGGAGCGGGGCTCGGGCACAGTCCCTTCCTTGCATGCGCTCCAGGAGCTCTGCTCCGCGCACCGGCCTTGGGCAAAAGAAGTCGTCACCTAACTTGAACTTTTGCTCGCTCTAAATTCTGAGTCTTCATTCTCAATTGCTCAGCTGAGCTCTAAACCAGGGGTCTGTCAATGGGCGGATCTTCTGGGCGGTCCACGGGCTTCCTGCTTCGGATAAAACCACTTTAAACTCAGATGCCAGCCTCCTGCGCAGGGTCCGAGTGCCCTGCGTCCCCAGCCTGACCTCGCTGCTTTGAAGCCGTCCCAGTCTTCCCATGGATCGCATTGTTCCCAGTCAGCCCCAGCCTTGGAAGGCCGCCTCTCAAATGCATACAGCGGAACACACTCCACTCTAGCCCCTCTTCCCTGGCCCAAGTTAAGATCTGTCGCAGCATTTTTCTGGGCTACTGTGGTGATCTTTTCTCACTTGAATGTTCGCTGCGCCCTGCTGTGTTTCTTCCCGGGTAGGTCTGATGACGTCAGCACCGGAAGGGTCTTCCTGCGCTTGCCTTCCTGCGGCTCAGCCAGAGCACCGAGCACCAAGCACTGAGAACCGTGTCTCACCCATTTCGCTACGGGTTCGTTCTGGGATAGAGCGAAGGGCTGCTGCGTACTGAGGAAAGAGCGCATAAGTAATGAATAATAGGTGAGCTCATCCCACAGTGAAGTTAGTCATGGTTTGTTTCGAAATGTACTGGAAGAATCAAATGGCATAAAGGGCAATCAGCGACTTTATTGAAGGATGTGCCAGACGCGGGGCCAGTTACCTGGGTCACAGTGATTAAAATAAAGGTTCCTACCTTTGGGCAAATGTCAAGAGAAGGAGTCCGGGAGCGCCATACGTGTGTAGAGCATGGCTAGAGAGAGGAGCGGGGGTGCTGGGACTGCGGTGTGCGGGGCGAATCGCCCCTGGACAGCAGCAAGAGGAAGTGCGAAGGCTGCGCACGACCATTCCTCACCAGGGAGCACCGGCTAGTGGTGGAAGATGGTCGGGCTACCAGAGGGGAGCCTTGGGCTGAAACAGGCTCTCATTCATTCATTCATTTGTCCATCCATTTATTCATGCATGCATGCACGCATGCACTTGCCCTCCTGTTCTTCAATGAACACTTAAGATAGTCTGTCCTAGTCTCCTATTACTCTGTCATCCCCGAAGAGCTATGCCTGGACCATGGCTGCATCAAGACCATGAAGGCTGCTGGGGGGAAAGATCCTAAGTGAAGTCGCAGCTGGCCTGTCACTTCCCCTGCCCGACCTCCATGCCTAGCTCCCCTACCATGACTTTAAGCTCATAGGTGTTTCTGTCTAGTGTCCTAGCTGCAAGTTATAGATGCCGGCCTTTAAATCAAGAATAAAAGGTAAAGGGCAGAAAGGGGCGTCAATAGTTGCATAACATTTTTGTTTCTATGACAGTGCGAGGTCAGAAGGCGCACGGTGTAGGTCGACTCCCTGCCACGCCAGCATGTGGACCCTCCGCGTCTGGCCATCACTCCTGCGCCAGCCGGCGGCCTTCTTGGGTGTGAGTGTCGCCCTGCTAGATACACCTCTCTTTGGGAACAGTGCTAGTGGTGGTGGCTATAAGTACAATTGAAGGCCGAGTTGGGTCACACTGTCAAGCTTTTGAGAAAGGAAAGGTGGAGAAGGAATGAAAACTTATAATTGTCTTCGATGGGTGTTGAAGTCTGACAGCAGCCCCACCCTTACAATGTACATGTGCAGTGACCTGGAGTTTCAGGAGAGAAGAATCCAGAAAGACCAGCAGATCCCTGCTACCTGGACTGCTGGTCAACAAGGAAGAGAGACAGCACAGTGCCAAACTCTTCAGTACTTGTTTGAAAGAAACGGCATAGAACATTATTTGCAACATTTTCAAATGTGAAGACCTCTTGCTAATGTCCAAATTGCTCGTTCCTCGCTCAAGATGAAGCGGCCTTTTCACATCCATCATCTCAGGCGACACACAGTAACACCAGGTGACCTCAAGCTTCGTGGTGCCTTGAAAGACATTTGTTACATAATGACAAGAGTGTAGCAGATACTGGAGGGGAGAACATGTATGCTTGAAAAATATGGTTGGTTCAGTCCACCAATGAAGCTTGACCTTGGTGTAGTTCCTGGCTTTTGCAAAACATCCTCTGCTCCTTCACCTGCCCCCACTTCAAGATCATAGGCTTGGAGGAGAGTGCTCCTTGCACTTACTCTTCTAATTTTCATTTCATAAAATAGTGATGAGCGCCCACTACCTTACTGGCATCATGCTAGAGTCACAGCTGGAGCAGCGAAAAGACCCGCTCCCAAGGAACTGGAGTCCAGACGGACGGGCAGCAGTACAGTGGGGACAAAGAGGATGCCGCTCATTCTCCAGGGAAGGGCGGCTTGTCAGAAAAGCTTTCATCTGGAAGGCGTATCGCTGGCTACTGATCTAGTAAGACCATGCGACACCTTACTCAGAGAAGAACATGAAACAACAATCCTTAAGCTTGTGGCCTCCACGTCAGCAAGCAGTCCCCTGGGCCAGCTTGCTCCCAGGGCCGGGTCCCCAGCTCTAAACTGGAGGATGGTCTCAGACCTGCTCTCGGGCTCACAGCCTTCCGGGTCCCAGGGCGCTCTCATGGTCACGGTGGGTCTCCAAGGAGCAAGAGAGCCTGCTTGTGAAACGCCAGCTCAGGTCTCTCCTCCTGCTGCCTTCAGTAAAATTCCACTGGCTTGAGCAAATAAGAGGACCAAGCAACAGGGCCCACTAACTTTCCACCAGGTCAAGAGTGGCTTTGGATATACTAAAGGAATGTGAAAAATTTCAACCAAAAGCTCAATTTACCTTAGGCAAGAGCCTGTGGTCTGTATTCTGAGGTGACAGATTTGTCAGACGACTCTAAGCAGGTGAAATAAACATCCGAGGAACAGTGTGTGAGCTAAGGGGAGCGTTCTGAGAGTAGGAGTTGGGTCTGCCCCAGGGGCCCTGTGATGGGAGGCCGTTCTGGGCGCGCCAGGCCTTGTAGCAGGCCTGAGCACCGCTGTGGGCGTACCAGAGCTGGAGAGACCCCGAGGGAGCTCCTCGGGGAGCCGCATCCTGCTAATTCCAGCCCAGACTGACTCTGCAGGCCTCGCTCAGCCGAGATCGCTGTTGTGGTGTCAGCGAGGGTTCTGGGCCGCCTCTGGCACTGTCTCCCTGCTGCTATCTCCAAGCTGCTGAGGTTGGGCTTGGGCGTCGGGTTCCTTTGCTTTAAATAAGTCGACACAGATTTAGTGGCTTTAAAGTAACCGTGTTATTATTTTACAGTCCTCAGGCTTGGAGGTGTGGAAGGAGAAAAGCGGGGTTCCCTGGGCTGCCCGGCTGCACTGGTCAGCACCTCCCCCGCTGCACTTCCTTCCTCGTCTTCACACCCTTTTCTGATTCTGAACCGTGCCTTCTGCTGCGCTGAAAGGACCTCGTGATTACGCTGGCGCTGCGGACGATCCAGGACCGCCTCACTATTCGAGGAGCAGTGGTTCAGCAGCCCTCGTTCCTCCGCGGCGCGGAACATGCCTACGATGTCTACGTCTGCAGCAGGGACCTCCGTGAGAGACCAGCAGCTGCTTCCCACACAGGCCTTGATGCTCCTGTTAATATTAGCCTTTAAAGTGCAACAAGAGCTTTCTGTCTCACACTCTCGCTTTTGTGAGCAGAGCACCATCACTGGATAAGCGAATGAATTGTGTTTTTAAATTGAAAATTATGAAATAACTCAAACATACTTTTAATACAGGAAATAACATGACAAACGAACTCCAACTCTGATGTAACAGATACTTGCATTATACGATAGCTACTTCAACTTTTATAGAAATAAATAAAACACTACAGGAAAAAAAATCAATGTTCCCTAATTTCATCTTCCTTTTCACATTTCCCAGAGGAAAATGATTATCCTGGAGTTGGTGTATAATCTTCCATTCCTTAATTTTAGTACATTTACTTGGTACATAAGACTGTAATATAACTTTGCTCTGAATGCTTTGAAGTGCATAGATGGCATCACGTCCTAAAGATCCAGTCAATCATTTTTTTAACTCTATGACTTGGTGTCAGGACTCCTTCGTGTCCATTTGTGCAGCCCAGCACGCTTGTCTTAGCTGCTGGGTCGCATTTCATGATGTCTGCTGACCTGTCTTCTCCGTGACGGGACGTTTGCCTTTATTCTTTATTATTCGAGACAATGCTACCGTTCTCTGGCTCCCGCTGCTCCTGTGACCCGACAGCGCTAACCACAGAGCTTCCTGGACAATGGACCATCAACTGCTCCTGATTCATCGCTCACTAATTACAGAAACAAGAATAAGCTAAGCCTTGTGGAGGTTTACTGGCAATCCAACAGAATGCTTTTATGTTTATTGAATTAATAAAAAATCCTGAGGTATATGCATGTCTACTTAAGTTTTTTATTTTATTAATTCATTTTTATTATATTTTATAAAACTACTATTCTTACCAGATCAGAAAAATGTAGAGAACTTGATTTTTCAGTACAGATGACTTGCAAACTGCATGGATTCTACTCAGAAGTGAAACGTCTGGCTTGATGGATAGACGCATCTCACCTCTAAGGGTATGCACACAGGGCAGCCCAGAGCGGTCAGCTGATCCATCTCATCCTCAACATACAAGCTCTCGCTTCTCCCCACAGCTGTGTGTTCCCAACACTTAAGTCTCTCTTTGCATGATAGTTGTGCAGTAACAGTTCATTTTAGTTAATTTTTCTCTGATTAATCGTGAGTCTGGGCATCTACTAACTTGCCTTCTAAGTCCTCTGCTGACTATGACAGGGTAGATTTCTAAGTTTGCAACTGTGGGAAAATGTGTCTTTAAAAATCTAGCTAGAGGAGTACAGTACTGCGGCTGGTATAACTGGTTTCGAAGAGAAAAAGCCTAGAACAGCTGGTTTGGACTTGACGAGGGACAGGAAAAGCTCGCCGCAGCAAACCAATGCACAGGCAGGTCCTGTCGTGCACACACCTTTCCCATGCTCTAGTTTGGGGACATGCAGTGGCATCATTAGTGTGCCTCGGCGGAAGGCTCCCCACAAAAAGCACTGGGCCGTCCGGCTCCCTGATGCCTCTCGGGTGCTAAGGCGACCAGCCTGCCTGCACCCCACCTTCAGCGCCATCAGAACCTGTATTGTTCCTCCTAAAACTTCTCAGTACCTTCCTAAAGGATTCTTAGATGAAAAATACAGGGCAAGGAACTGTCCTTCGCGTCCTCGTTTCTCGCCCTTCTCTCCTCCAGCCCGTCCTATAAAGCAGCTTGGGAATCTCCCGCTTCCGGCCGCCCCTCACTGCCCTCCTTCCTGGCCCCTCGCCCCCTCCGGGACCCCTCTACGCAGGTGGGCCGGCCACCAGGGTGGCTCCCAGCTCCAGTTCAGCGCAGACTTCTCATGGGACAACTGCTGACTCCCCCTCTCTCCCTATAACCAAAGTATTTCTAGTCAGGCCTGCGGTGTGTGCTTGTGACCCCGACACTCAGCTGATGCTGGGGGACCCTGACTTCGAGGCCAGCTGGGGCTTCATAACCAAGTTCAACACCACCCGAACTGCACAAGAAGACCTTGTATCAAAAAAATAATAATAATTAACATTTATTTGTCTGTAAAACAAACTTTTATTCAAGATGCCTAGCTCAGTGAACTAGTACAAGAAAAGTTGCTGCTGCAACCAGCACTCCAGTCAGGAAATAAAACACTACCACTTGTCTGTCCTTGCCAGCTTGGTCTTAATTGTTGCTCTTGCTGTTATTTGGTGCCATATATAAATGCAACCATAAAATACGGGCCTTCAGCATCTTATTTCTTGGGCTATTATTTTGTGAGCTTTCCATCTTGTTTTATGCAGCAGCCCATCTGTGCCACTTCTTCACTGCTGTGTAGTATCTCCCGGGTGAGCACACGCACGGGTGGATCTGAGGGTCCTGCAGCTCCGAGGTGCTCTGTGTCACGCTGCCCCGAGCCATCCCCCACATCTCCTGGTGTGCGTGTGTGAGCGGGTACACTCCAGCAACATGTACCTGAGGAGGAGGAGCTGTGGATTAAGGCTTCCCGCATTCAGACTTAGCAGACGCCAGCGTTTCCCACAGTGTTTGTACACTTTTATTCCCACCAACAGTGTTGCTTACAATTTGTTCTTTAATTTTGATTGATCATTGTGAATATATAGTGGTATCATGTTGTCATTTCAACTTGCACTTCTCCGCTAGCTAATAAAATTGAGCATTCTTTCATTAATATCTAAGGTCATTTAGATACTCTCTTTTCTGAAGTACCTGCTTGTATCTTTTCCTATTAGACAGTTTCTTTTTCTATTAGACTGTAAGAATTAATCTCTTACTAATTTCTAAGGTGTTCCTTATGCTTTCAATATAAAACAATTTGTCAATACTTTTTAGAACGCTTAACAAATCCTAGGAAATAAGTTGTTGGCAGTTTAAAGCATTTGGTTACAAAAGTTTGTTTTTTAAAAAGCAATACATAGGGCTGGTGAGATGGCTCAGTGGTCTAAAGCACCAACTTAGAACAAGCTAAGCTAAGCTAAA
>NDGN011411389.1:0-10508 GCA_002564285.1 Tympanoctomys barrerae
GTGAAAAGAAAGGTGTGGATGTCAACCAGGAGCTGCTCCTTCGCAAGGCCCATGTGGGTGGCCACTGCTCACTGCACCCCTGTGCAGGGATATCTGTGTGAGCCGTGCAGACAAGGCCCTCCCGTGGACAGGTACCTCTGGACAGGGCACTGCCATGGACAGGGAGGGCGCCTCTGTGGACAAGGTGCTCGCATGGACTGGGTGCTCCTGTGGACAGGGCACTTCTGTGGACAGGGCACTCCCATGGACAGGCACCTATGGACAGGGCACTGCCATGGACAGGACGCCTCTGTGGACAAGGTGCTCGCATGGACTGGGTGCTCCTGTGGACAGGGCACTCCCATGGACAGGGCGCCTCTGTGGACAGGGTGTTCCCATGGACAGGGTGCTCCTGTGGACAGGATGCTCTTGGGCCTCCCATTCCAGCCTGAGTCTGACCTTCACAGCTGCCTTACCCTTTGTCCACTGTAGTGAAGCCCGATGTTGACCAGGAGTGGCCAGCACCCTGCGGCGGTCACTGCCTGTGCCCTATGACCCATGGCAATGCCTCCCCCACAGTGAGCTGGTGAAGGCCCATCTGCTGTGCCCCTCTGCAGTGGCCATCCTTGCTTCCGTCTGTCTTTGCAAAATTCCGATTTTGTCTCCCTACTTGGATGCGTGGTGACCACTGCCCAGCCAGGTAGGGGAGGGGGCATACGCACCCAGGCACACCCTCCTGCTGCCCTTCTCGGGTCTCTGCCTGCAACACCAACTGAGGTGGCCTGGGCATTTGCTGGCCGTTGATGTAGGGTTAGCATTTCCATTCTTTTCTGCTTTTGAGAAACTTTGTCTCCTCTTTCAAAGGAGAGGCCGGCGGGGGCCATCCTTTTTCTGCCCCTGCTGTTGACCTGACGCTGCAAATGTGTGGCGCTATGGCACCATCCTGGGCCCAGATAGAGAGACCTGACTGTAGGCCAGCATGAAAGGATGGCAGAGGGAGGCAAGGGCCCCAGGGCTGACCATTCATTAACGGAAGTGGCTGAATTTTAGTCTTGGGATCACCTATCCCTGGACTTGGAGAAAACCGAAATCACAGAGTTGGGCTGGGCGGGGGGCAGAGGAAGGGGAGGGGTGTAGACTGCTAATGGGCCCCCGGACATAGGGGCCCGTGTCCCCTATGTCCTTTCACCTGCTCTCTCAGAAGCCTCACTGCATGCATGTCTAATGCTACATGACCATGCCTGAATTAAGCATTCATGCTGGGGTGCCCCCTCCCCTTTTCTTGTAGCTGGATAGAACGGCCTGCAGGAGCACAGTGGTGAGTCGCACTGGCTATGCCCTCTCCATCCTGGCTTCCTCTGTCCCTGCTGCCAGCGCAGCAGAGGCCCCAGCTTTGTGTCCCTGGTCCCAGTCCTACAGAGCCGCTGTGCATTTGGAGCGAGCTCTGAACAGCTCCAGGCAGTGTGAACAACATGGGTCTCAGGGACAGGCTTCCAGGAGCCAAGGGAGAGGGTGAGGGGGAGCTTCGAAGAGCCAGCACTCTAAACCTACTTTTTACAACAGTTATTTTCAAGGAGAGAAGCTCAAATCCTTGTGGGAGAAAGGCTGTCCAGAGTACAAGAGTTTCTTGGAGCAGGACAATGAGACAGAAGAGCACAACAGACAGAAAAAAGGGGTGCTGCGACTCGGGCCCTAGGCCTGCATCCCCACAGTAGCTCACAGCCAAGAAACGTGGCTGAGCAGCTCCAACCTGAACCGCGCGCTCATTCAGGAGGGTCGCCATCCGGTAGGAGGGCATTTGCTTGTCTTCTGAAGTATCTGAAGAACTGCACACGCTTTTAGCAAGGCTTGGCCTTTTGCTGATTCTTGATGTCCCTTCTAGTACCTGATGAGGGCTTTCTTCCTTGGAGTCAAGGCAGAGTGAGAGGGCATAGTGCTTACATTCTGGCTAAGTAGAAGGTAGGAGAGGGAAGAATCATTCGCTTCTTGGCGAGAGCGTATTTATCCGCATCCGCTCCATGCCTGGTGTCAGTGCAAGCACCGGGGAGACTCATGGAGCCAGGGCAGAGCAGCACTTGCCTGCGCGTAGCGCAGACTTTGGTGAACAGGCAGGTGATAAAGAAGCAAATGAGCTGCATTATTCCAGAGCAAAGCACACTCACCTACAAAACAGGCCCAGGAGGGCAGGGCAGGGGAGGGGCTGCTTCAGGTCCTGGCCAGGAGGTTCTTGGTGCAGTGCAAGGCCCAGGGCTGACAGGCCTGGGAGAAGCAGTGTGCCTAGAAGTTTTATTATGTGGTGGGAAGTCTCAGATAAGCGACTGTGGTCTTATTTACATTCCTGAAAAGTCAGTCATGTGCGTATAAAAGTGGAAAACTGTTAGGAAGAAAGCACAAGAATGAAGAACCAGAGTGATGGCTGTATAGTTAAAGATAACTCGGGTTCGCGAAAGGGAAACATCTTGAATTTATTTTTTTTAAATTTGTTTGTTTGTTTATTTGGTACAGGGTCTTGCTATGCAGCTGGGCTCATAATGATCCTCCTGTCTGAACCTCCCCAGCACTGGGATTACAGGTGTGCGCCACCCTTCCTGGTTTTGGTAGCTGGCACTGTGAGCTGGGGTTCAGAGGGATGACACGGCATATAGTACCAGGGATCGAACCTGGGTCCTTGCACTCGCCAGGCAAGCACTTAGACCGCCAAGCATCTCCCCAGCCCAGATCTTGAATTTATATTTAGCACCTTACTTCTTTTTTTGCTTGTTTGTTTAGGACAGGGTCTGCAGGGTCTCACTGTATAAATTGGACTCACAGTTATCCTTCTGTTTACAGCCTCCCAAGTGCTAGGATTACTGGCGTGCGCTACCATGCCCAGTCGCATTTGCTGTCTCAGCACGCTCCGGGGAAAGGGCTGGCACAGCAAGCCAGGGGATCGAACTCCCGGCCCCTGCGCCTGCCTAAGCAGGCACTTTACTTCTTCAAAAGCAAATGTTTCTGCAAACATGACGCATCATTTAAGCACACCAAGGGCTGCTGTGTGCACTATCGCTCCTTAGAGCTCAGGCCTGAGGTCTGGGTTGTGTGTGCAGCACCCGTGAGAGCTGTGCGGCAGGGCTGGGACCGTGAGGGGCGGAGCTTTCCCTGGGTGCTGGCAGGACCTGCGGGCCCTCCGAGGGGCAGCCACTCCCAGCCTAGTTATCTGCTGCCAAGCCGGAACTCAAATGCACTGCCAGAGATTTAATAACCTGATTTTTCAAAATGTGAAATGTCCTGGTTTTTAAAAGTTGGCAACTAACTGAAATTAACTAAACAAAGCAAAATGAAACACTGTAAGGATCCAAAGCAAAAAGAGAAAGAGCCGAAAAGGGCCAGGGCCTGAGCACGGAAGGGCTCCCGCCCTGCTACCTCCACTGTGGGGCTGCTATTGGAAACACTGATTGAGATATTTAGGTAAAAGCCATAAATCTTCATTGTTATTCAAGTGGGGAGGTGAAAATATCCCACGGCTCTGTAGACAGTGTGCCAAGTGGTCGCTGCAGCTGTGGCCGGGTGACTTCAGCTTCTGTGTCCTTTGCAGCCTGCAGACCCTGCAAGCCTAGGAGGAGAAGCCGGACTCCCCCCAGACGCCAGGTCTGTGTCAGCAGATGCCAGAGCCAGCGGCTTGAACAGCTGTGTACAGTTTGCACCAAGAGCTCTGTAAGTGTGATGGACACCCAGCATGCTCTGAGCCCCAGGAGGCCAGTTACAGCGAGGAGGCCGCAGAGGACATGCCCTGAGCGGCCACCGCACTTCGGGGGCTGCAGGCCAGGCTGTTTTTCTATTCTCTCCTCATCAGAACCTGAGCCGCGGGTTGAAGGTTAGTTACCCGTAGGTTTTGGTTGAAATTTTAGCAGAGGCCTTTTGGAGCTGAGCATTTCCTGAAGAGGAATGTTGCTTCGATGTGCAGCTCATGCGTGATCTCACCACTGTAGGAGCCTTTCCGAGAGACTCGGCTTCCACCTTGCACGTGTCACTCATCTGTCAAAGATTGCAGCAACATATTCTTCGAACAGAAACTGCAATGAATAAAATGAGTTAAATGTGCTGAAAAATGCTCATGTCACATGACAGATTATTTGTAACCTCTTTCACAGGAAGGAAGCACTCTTAGCTTGTAGGGTTTCAGGCCAGAAGACGACCCCTTCATAAAGAAACTTTTAGTTCACTTCTGTGTTGACTATCTTAGATATTTTCAGTTTTTTAGCAGAGTTTTCTTGTGTCTTTGGACTAGATTTGTAGAGTAATATGCATTTTCTCGTTAGCTGCATGGAGTTGGAGCAATCCATGGGGATAAATGAACAAACGGTCAGAATGTGTTCTCCAATAAGAATGGAATTGCCAGCTGCGATGGCTGGTGTGAGGGCCGCTTGCGCAGCCTGGGATCGGGGTCACACCAAAGGCAGCAGGAAGAAGAAAAGGAGGAAGGATACTGAAGGTGCAATTTTACCTAGTGGAAAACAAAATATGTTCAAAACCTAAGGATTGATCTAATTAATTATTTTTACTTTGAGTAAATGTTTTTCTTATGCTAAAAGCAGTAAATTTCTTGAATAAAGAGCAAAGTTCTCAAATCAAATAATTATAGTATTTCCAAACTTTTACGGTTTCTTGTTCCGTTGTTTGATGTGATTTTTACCAACACCTGTATCCCTTTGAACTTACAGCCAAGTGATCCCGTGGAGATCAGCTTTGGGCAGAACTCCCAAGTGAGAGCATTGGCGGGTAACTTGGATAACTAGAAACCATCTTCTCTCGGTTACCTGCAGTTCACACTCGACAGCCTGAGAAGCTGTGCTTATGCTGAGAGACTGGGGAACACAGTGGAGGTAGGATGGAGACCTGACCTGCCCTCTCCAGGGCAGAGAACCACCCAGCCCTGCGGCCAGGGCTCTCAGCTCCCAGGAAACGTCCTTCCACAGTGGACAGATCCGTTCTTTCTCTGTTATAAACTGAGTCCCAGCCTTCCTTTTGCTACCTGCTGAAATAGCAAGAACAGGCAGTAGTTCTCCAGCCTCGGGTTGTTAATTAAGCTCGATTGGGGTCTGGGAGGAAGTCCCGGTCACCTGCCCTGAGCCTTGCTGAAGCCAGGCCATGCCTTTCCAGCCAGCACACAGGGTTCCTGTGGAATCTGGAGTCTTAGGAATCTCTCAGCCCCAGGAATCTGGAGTCTTAGGAATCTGGGTTTTTAGGGGCCCCCAGGTGAGCATGCGACCCAGTCCCAGTCCTGGAAAAGGAGAGGAAAGAGAAGTCCCTTGGAGAAGGGCCTCTCCTGAGACGCTGCAGCTGCCCGTCCGTCCTGCGATCGCAGTAGGTGCTGGGGCACAGAAAGGGCAAGATTCCAGGAACACTAATGAACGCCTGATGCTGTCGCACTTCAGAGGGACTCCAGACTTATCAAGTGAGAAAACAAACTTTTGTACATGAAAAATAGTCTAACTTGGCCTTACAGCTAAAAGCATTTTTACTGATCTATCCAGCAAGAAAAAAATCATGCTAAAAAGAAGACAGGGACAACAGCAACGTTGGCTCAGAGAACAACGTTGGCTGAGTCACTACATCCCATTTCTCTTCGGGCACACACAGTCCTAAATAAGAGGTCCAGACACTGGCGTTGCCTCCGCAGTGCTGAGGTACACAGATGTGCCCCACGGCTGACGGGACAGTGTTAGGTGCTGAGCCACTCTGTGATTACCACTCTGAGATCTGCTTAGATCAACTCTGAAAATCCGCTTTTATTTGAAGTGGGGCAAACAAAATGATATTGATGAAGTGTCGTGGAAGAACGTTCTGCAATGATAAAATCTAACAGAAGTGTAAAGGCTTCTCCTGCGGTCCTGCCTCCCTCCCGACTGTGATTGTTCACATTGTTGTGAATCTGCCGCAGTGATCACTGGCTTTTTGCTCCATTGCGGCATAATCTGTGGCATGATTATTTTGGCAGTACAGTGCCCGTGATCAATAGCACTAAATCTGAGAAAAGCACAGGTGCAGAGAACTTTTCACTCATTCAATATGTAAGGAGAATTCCTATTAATTTAATATAAAATGACACTATCATCTCAAGTACAATTGAATGGAAGGCTGACAAGACAGGAAAAACATGACAAAGGTCTACTAACACCGTATTAAGCAGGAGATTTTCATTTATAAATAGAAACCAAAAGCAAAGCAAAGTTGCCTCTTGCAACTCTTGGCAGAGGACAGTCGTCACCGCTGAGCGGGAACACTACATACTTGAGAAATAAAGAGTGAAGCTGATGTCCTGTGTTCCCGTGGTCATTACAAGAAGCCAAATTTTAGAGACACAAGGCAGAGCCACATGCTGGGCATGCACTCATGTGGAGACGCAGAGGCGCAGCCCCTCGATGGCGCGCGTGGGCTCCTGAGCTGCCGCTGTCCCTTCCGCTCCCCTGCACTTCCCCAGTCCAGCTGATTTTGAGCATTTATTTTTAAATGGCATTAAATTTCTGCCTCATTTGTACTTAGACTCCATGCTCCCTCCAGTTGCTTGATAATGAAACGATATATTTACAGACACTGGTATTGCATTTTGGCTATTAGAACTGGGTTTATTAATAGGGTGGGGTTTTTTTCTTTCAGTTATAATGGAAAAAGACAGATGGAGACAGCCAATATGGCTGGGAATGTGGAATATGTTTCCCCATAGAAACATTGGTAAAACAATCATGCTGGAGGGTAGCCGCTTTCAGGAGACATGTTAGTTTCTGGTAAATTTTTATAATATCCTAGATTAGCGAAACTGTGCACTGATACCTTGAAGCAGAGCTTCACGGCTGGGCGTGTGTACGTCAAGGAGCTGTCTTAGCTCCTTGCTTGCTGCTGGGACAGAATACTCACCACCTGACAGCTAACGGGGGGCAGGTTTGTTTTCACTCAGTGTCAGCAGTTCAGTCCAGAGTTGGTTGGCTCCAAGGCAGGCAGCAGACAGCACAGCAAAAGGGACAGCAGGGAAAACAGTCCAGGCTTGGCAGGCAGGAGACAGCACGGCCTTCTTCCTGCCTTTTTCATTCCTTCTCAGCTACAAGACTGCTGGTGGCATCACGTGCATCCAGGGTGGGCCTTACATCTTCAGCAAATCTGTCACCCACCCCCAGAACCACTGAGCCAATCAGTGGACTAGGCCCATGTCACAGCATGATGGGTCATTCCCAAAAGCCCACCAATGAGAACCTGAAGGTTTGGGGGTCGTCTAGATCCTAGCCATAGCATGAACCTGCTCAGAAGGGAGACTTGAGATCCATCTGCTCTACTTTCTCTCCTCCGGTAATATTTTGGCTATCATTTCTACTTAGACTCCAAAGCCCAAGGCTAAAACTTGCTACTGTGTGGTGGCCACATCCATAAGCAGTGGAACCCAGAGGGTGCTCTGCAGGTCCCTGTGGCTCTCTCGTGGTCAGTGTGGGAGCCCACCCCTCCTCCCTTCACATTTTACTTCCCAGTCACAAGGTGGGAGGCTCTGATCACCTAGAGCTCCTGCCCTGGCTCCTCAGCAGAGAGCTCCAAGCATGGGCCTGCCTGATGCTCAACTGTGGCTTCTAAAGTTGTGGCCCCAGACAGTCCTTGTTTCTTTATAAGCCACTGTCTCTGGTGTTTGTTGCAGTGACAGAGCTGGCTAACAAACCCTTTGAGCAAGGCTTGGATCAGCTAGCGATGCAGCGGGAAACCTACACTCACCATGGGCTTTGGGCCAAGCTCTCTCAAATGTTGGTGTCTAATTTTCTTATAAAAAATAAAAAAGGGCTCACGACCTCAGAGTTTTTGTGACAGTTGCATGAGTTAATGCTTCAGAAAGACCTTATAAAATGTTAAACACTCTAAACACTTCTCCATTCCTCCTACAACGTCAGACTTACTGTCATGTCAATATCTAGGGAATCACTTACGACTGCCCCCCATCTGTCATAGCTATTTTGCTTTAAGTGGTTTAGCTGAAGGAAAAAGAAGCCACTGGGGTCAGTCTTGAGAAGCCCAAACGTGCCAGCCAGCGGTGGCACACAGCCCCTTCTTCTGTGTACACGAGGAAAGCCAGAGCCCTCCGCAGACCTCCACCCATCCATGGATGGAGGGGAGGTGGGAGAGACGCTGGGGTCTCTGGTCCTGATGCGACTCTCCAGCCTGCCTCAACCACCTGCTCCTGCCTCTGTCCTCAGACCTACATTCACTCCCGAAAGCTCCACTAATAAGAGGCGGCCATGTGAGGAGCCGGTTTTTATTGAACATAAAATGTGGAGATGGGGACTATGCCAACATATAGCAAGAGAAAGTAGAATTACTCATCAGAAGATTGTTTCAAACTGAGCTGTCTCTCCCTCTGCAAATATTTCTGTATTTCTTCTACTTAATTTCTCTCTAAGACTTCCAAAACACCAATTTTCAATTTATTCCAAATCACTTGTAAATTATCATAAATACATTGTGCAGAACATTTTGTCTTAATTTTCTCTTTCCCATCTATGCATGAGGACCTTACCATCACTTAAAAATATTAATGTATCCATTGCACTGCCTTGCAAAATGGTAGACTAGGACAGAGGAATTGAAATCAGAGCTTATCTTTATGTAGCTTGAAGCACATGACCTTGCATGCACTCTTAGATGTTACTGGGTTGTTTTTTTTTTTCCCTCGGAACCGGGGATTGAACTCAGGCCTTTACGCTTCCAGGGAAGCGCTTATTCCACTGAGCCATCTCCCCGGCCCCAACGTTACTGTTTTTATCTAATTCTGTAGATAGGGAATCCAAAGCCAGCCTTACTTTTTTAATTTTTATTTTGTTTTATTTTATCTTTTATATATTTGGTACAGAGTCTCACCATGCAGCTCAGACTTGTAGTGATGCTCCTGTTTTCAGCCTGCCCAGCACTGGGATTACAGGCGTGCACCACCACGCCCAGACTCTGCGGCAGGTTCAGGGCACCTCGGGGCAGGGCCGGCAGGGCCTGTGGCGCCAGGGAATGATCTCCAGCCCCTACGCAATAGCGTGGTCTGCTGAGCTGTCTCGCTGGCCCTCCAGCCTTCATCCAGTCGCTCGTTTCTGTGTTTCTAATATTGTGTTAAGGAAGAAGGATCACATATAAATTAGATGTAGATAGCATTCAGGTCTACAAGTAGGTCCACTGAGCAGCTATCCAATCAAAACCAGAAATAGCAACTACCACAGTTGAAAAACCCTGGAGCAAGGGTGTGTGTGCTTGCTCCTCCCGCCGCCTCCGACCTCCTGGACACGCTGCGATCACTGACGACATGCTGGGTCGTCCCGCTCGCTGTCCTTGCACCGGTCACCACGCTCCCTGCTCAGTGCTGACGGCGTGGGCTTGAGGAAAGCTGACATTTCTGTTTTTCTGTCCATCAGGAATTTATGAGTCCATGTCAAATACTGCTCGTTAGTGTATGATGGCACTAACACTGTTGTTTCGCCTTTCTTTTGGAAAGTCTCAAATTACTTGGATTTTTGTTTATTATTTTTAAATATTTGGGAAAATTCAACATGATTTTGTGGCATAAGGTTAAAGAATTTTGGAATGTTATGTTCTGCTCTTATTACTCTCCTCAAATTCCTAAAAGATATTGAGCAATTTTTCAAATTTTTCTCATTCTCTAAAACTTCACTTTAAATTTGGGGTAATGCCTAGCTTATACAGATAAGAATACAATAAGGGAGAGACTATTTTAAAGGGCATTTAAAGGAATCCTGTAATATGCAAAATTTAAAGATTTTTATGTACATGTTCTGATTATGTATCACTATATAAATCTTAATTGAGTTCAATGTAAGAGGACTTTAATTTATATTCCAACTAATCTTAACCACAAGAAAAAGTTAATCAAAGCAGAAATAGTTTTATTTTAAAAATTATTCATATGCATAAAATAAATTTTCTAGAAGTTTATCATGAAAAATGATACTTAGAAAATATTTTTATTACATTCAAAATCTGTTACAGTACATGGTTGTGTTGCTGTGACCTTTGCAGTGGTAGGTATCTCCCGTGGACGGCCTCCCGCTCCCCTCGTTCCTCCCGTGGACGGCCTCCCGCTCCCCTCGTTCCTCCGCACAGTCGGTGGCTTCCCGCCCCAAGGCTCCTGCTCCCGTGAACGGCTTCCGTGTGGCCCGAGCGCGTCGGCCTCCTGCTCCCCTCGTTCCTCCCGTGGACGGCCTCCCGCTCCCCTCGTTCCTCCCGTGGACGGCCTGCTCCCGTGGACGGCTTCCGTGTGGCCCGAGCACGTCGGCCTCCTGCTCCCCTCGTTCCTCCGCACAGTTGGTGGCTTCCCGCCCCGAGGCTCCTGCTCTAGTCATGGTATGATTGGGTCTAGATCGCTGATCGTTGTTCATATTAGCCTAGCTTTCTAGAGACTCTCTAAGCCCCACCATCCAAGTGATGTGGTTACTGTGCTTTACTCCTAACCGTTACATGTTCCAGAGAGCTAAGAGTCAGCTCGTTTTTCTTTACTTTAATTTATATATATATATATA
>NDGN011411398.1:0-13489 GCA_002564285.1 Tympanoctomys barrerae
AAAAAAAAAAAAAAAAAAAAAAAAAAAAATTTAAGTTGCGTAACAAATTAAAAGAGACCAGGCAAACTGCAGACCTAGAAAATGACAGGGATAGGAGGAGGCAAGCTGGGAGGCTGCCCTGGAGGAAGCCTTCTTTGCTCAGAGTTGCTGTTTCACGCATGGGTCCTGTGCTGAAGGGTACTGTGGCCCAAGCCTCGGCTGCTCCTGCTCCATACCTCATTCCTGTGAGGAAGTGCTCTTTTACTTTCTGCAGCCCTTTGTGTAAAGTGGCACCTACAGGTGACCTGCTGCTCAAGGGCCCTTGCCTTGGTGACAGCCCAGGGAGCACTCTGCCCTCCCAGGAGGCAGGTGCACCCACACCCTTACCCAGCCTACCCCCCCACAGCCCTGTACACACCCAGTGCCCTCCAGTTCAATCACCAGAAAACCGTAAGAAGTATGGGGACACGTCACTCTGGCCTCCCGCTCACACTGCCCTCACGTCAGGGCCCCCTTGGGTGCTCCAGGGCCCCATGCTGTAGCAGAAACATGATCACTCCCTAGGCCTTCCATCCCGTACATCTGCGGTGCAGAGGTGGCCCACGCAACCTTGACTGCCTTCCTGGAAATCCCAGTCCCCCAGGCAGCCTCCCACAGGCAGCTATGCCCAGGCTCCTTCTCACACCCAGAAAACCAGCCTTCTGAAAAGGCAAACTTACGATACCTACCCAGACACTGGCAGCATTCTCGGGACAGCTTTCATGGGACCTGAGAGGCAGCCGGTCCTCAAGCCTCTCACGGGCCCCAGGGCCAGCTTCATAGCAGCTGCCCGGGCCTTTGGGCAGGATCACTGATCTTAAGTCCTGTTGTTGGATTATAAACCCTTGGGTGTACTCCTGAGGCTCCACTTACTTTTTTTAAATTTAATAATTTTATTGAGAAAGAAGTAGCAATGAGATAGTTTCAAAACAGGTTAGTAGTACAGTTATAATAATTAATACATTGCATATTGTTGTCTTTATGGTTCTCTTAGTTCAAGGAGAAGAAGGTTCCACTTACTTTACCCCTGGCCTGAAACACCTCATGTGCATACAGCAACCTCTCCCCACCTCACAGGGACCTGCTCAGGAGAGGCTGGGGGTGGCAGTAGATCTTGTGTCCTGCACACTGGGCCAGCTATGGATGCTGCTTCCAAGCAGCCCCGGTGCCCACTTCCCAGGAGCCTCAGAGCATGCACAGGGAAGGATCGAGCGGCAGCCAGTTGAGGAGCTGCTGAACTCTCCCTGGAGGGGAATCAGGCCTTAAAAATTCAAAACATGCCTGAAAGCTGCCATGTGCTTTTAATTTCCTTGTAACCGTAAAAGCAAGAAAAAAAAGACATCCAGTGTGTGGGTCCAACCAGCCACTAAAAGAATGCTCCAAAAACAATTCACAATGGCATTTCCTGATATTAATTTTAATTGGATAGTTGAATGTTCAATTATCACAGGCCTTTCACATTTAGAGTAAATGTGTGGCCTGGGCAGTCCCCAGCATGTGGCACTGAGCTGACGTGTCTTTCATCTCCACAACAGCAGAGCTAGCTGCAAGCTAGGAACTTTCCCAGCCCAGATTTGCCACGATATCCTGGCCTATGGCTCAGGTTCCGAGGCCAGCTGTACCTATGGAGACAGGTACACATGAGGCTCCCTAGTGGAGGAAGGTCTTGCAAACTTAGAAACAGGACTGACCACCGTGGAGGGGCAGAGATGCCCCGAGGAACGGAGGGAGCAGGCGAGTCTCAGAGTAAGAGGGGCTCAGTGCCAGGATCTTTTTCAAAACAACGTCTGGGACAACCAAGAACATGTGAGTCTTCACGTTCCTGATGTGCATGTGCAGATACTTATGCCTCCATATGCATACGTACATATGCATGTGTGTTGGTGTATCTGTGTGGATTTTAACTTTGCCCAAGGAGAGGCCTGGCCTTTGCCCTTGACTTCTAAAAAGTGATCTACAAAACCCTGGAATTTAATGTCTGGTGAGTATGCTTACCTGGGCCTTCAGCCACTGCTAATGGTCTAATCAATTTGACCTCTGGAGTCTGGTAGATGCTGAAGTCAGCCCCCTGAAAAACCCACATTGCCCTCTTCTTGTAAGAAAACGACCCATATTGGGTTTAGTTGTAAACTAATCCACTTTGGACCTCATCTGAACTGGGTTACATTTCCAAAGACTGTTTCTAAATAAAGTCTCAGTCCCCAGCTTCTGGCGGACATGAACTTGAATGGGAGACCCTCTCCTCAAGGGAGGGGCCGCAGCCAGCAAAGCGCAGCCACCCACAAGCCTGACCTCTAGCTGGACTTTCAGGGAGACAAGGAGCGGCCCGAACACCCTTGACCCTCCTGGGGCCAGCCCTTCCCCTGCTGCCCCACCCATGTGGAGGTCAGCTTTTAGGGACACCCTTCCCCCCATTCTCTGCTTTTGCTGAGAGTTTTACTGTACATCACCTCCAGCTTAAACCTGACTCGGCACAGCGAGGCAGTCACACATCCTGTCATCAGAGGACACTGGCTTCAGGTCCACCATGGTCCTGGTGCTCAGCCTCTCATTCGGTCAGTGCAGGAAGGTGGACATCTCGCCACATGAAATTAGAAGAAGCCACTGAGGCTGGCCAGAGGCAAGCAGTAAGCTGCCCCGTCCAGGCAGAAGTTCTAGGCTCTCCCATGCGGTGCACATCCTGCCATGTCCTCCCAGCTCCAGGACGTTTTAGAAAGCCAGTTACCTGATATCTGTCATCCTCTTCCCCTTAAGGGAAGGGCATGTGCATTATGAGACAATAGAATAAGTGATCTGGATAAATTATCTGTCACAACGCCTGCTGCGCAGAACACTCAATCTGGCTGTCAGCTATCAATGTCATTGTACACAGAGGGAAAAATGGCAACCACAACTCACAAAACTGTTGACACTGCCTAGCTTAACATGTGACCTATCGCAAGCACATTTATCTTGTGAGGGCCTTCTGCATGCTAGCAAGCACTCGACCCTGAGGAGCTGTGTCCCCAGCCTGAGAACTACCTTTTTACTTAGTAAATCCTTCAGCTGATAGCATTTCCCAACCTCAGAGGGGCTCGGAAAGATGCAGGCATCCTGGGGTTGGTTCAAGGGGTCTAAGGAGGCAGACCTGGGCAGAGCTTTCTGGGGAGGTGACTGCCAGAAAGAGCCTCAGAGAGCACATGGTGATGGTTCACGGTGGCTCAGGATGCACAGAGTCAGGCTGGGCAGCATCTGTCTCTTGGAAATCCACCACTGATGGCATGGAGCTGCTGACGCAAAGCATGCCCTGGTCAGAAAATAGAGCAAGTGTCCATGCTGGGGAGGCCTCAGCAGTGCCAGCCAGAAGCAAAATCTTGGCCCCTCCCCAGCTCTTGTCCTCCTTCTTCCTCTCATAGTGGTTGCTAGGTACCCCGGACATTTATAAACTATCATAGAGGGAAGGACATCATATATGAAAGCTGAGAAGAAAAAGAGCCAAGGTAAGGAGCAGGGTCAGAGAAGTCCTCTGAGCAACAATCTAGCCAAAGAAGCAAGCCCCTCTACCATCACTTCACCATTATTGCCACCACCATCTCCAAAATTGTCACTACCATCAGCATGAACACCACTGTCACTATCATTACCACTTCTGAAATTTCACCAGGGCTAGGCACTGTACTTTAAAGCCACTATTTAATTTAATTCCCAAATAGCTCTATGGGGTCAGCATTAGGAAACTAAGGCTCAGGGACTGTAAATCAACTTCCCAAAGCTGTCTGGCAGAAAGGGCAGAAAGGACCATATTGCTAAACCATTATATTTCTTCAAGAACATTCAGTTATAAAAGAAGTAGATGGGTGAGACTAAGTCATTATTCAGAAGATTCCAGAAGTACCTTTAGCTCCCCTGTGCTGCATGTCTGCTTCCTGCCTGTAGTGGGTCAGACTGGTGCAGAGGCTTTGTCTCTAGGCACTAGCCACAGAAAAGGCATATTGTTATGGTGTGTGTCTAGATGTCCCCGCCCCCAAGCCTCGTGTGGTCATAGAGGTAGGGTTTTTCAGGTATGATTGGAGCAAGGGCACTAGGATTAAGAGCGTGAGTGCTACCTGCCCTGAGTAGCCTGGATAAGACATAAGGAATAGAAAGAGCTGGGGTCCTGCCTTGCTGTATTTGCTACCTTCTGCCCACTATGAACTGTTTCTCCTCTGTGATGGCCTCTCCCATGCTGTCCTGTCTTAGAGCCAGCCAGTGATGGACTGAAACTTTACAAACCGTGAGCTAAATAAACCTTTCCTCCTTTAACTTTGGGAGTCAGGTATTTTGTCTAAGTCACAAGAGGAATATAACTGAGGCGTGTAGTATCCATGTTTTGCGCAGCTTGCGAATAAAAAGGAACCCCCACAAGCCCCACCTCAGCACCATGACATCCAAACAAAAGAAGGCGCTTCTTATCAGCCTCGGGAAAGATGGAAGACTTCCACCAAATGTCTCGTCTCAATGCCAGTGACTCTACACCATGCTCAAAATGTCTTTAAAATGTTCTCTGCTCTTTCATGCCTTCCCTGTGTAGCAGCAGCATCTTCTCTTCCACCTTGCCCTTCTCTCTCCCCGTATTTCCATCCCATGGTTCAGGGCTCTGTGGCCCACCCCAGCATCTGATTCACAGCCTCCTGTCTTCCTGAGTGTCTCTCCTTCTCTGTGGGTAGCCATCAGCTCCTTCCCCCAGCTCCTTCCTCTGTGTGCGGGGACACTTCACTGTCCAGGGAGGAGCCAGCATCCAAGGCCTTAGGCTGCTCCTTAGGGACTGGGGTGGGTAAACTTGCCTACACTGCTTGCTTTTATTGTCCCTGTCTCAACCAGGTGAGAAACTGAAGCTCAGAAGTCAAGGAGAGCCTGAAAGAGGCCAGATTGAGATCTTTACAAGTTCTGAGTACACAGCAATTTTTCCCATTAGATCTTAACCTTCCTTACAAGGTGGAAGGGAGTCCAAGTGACCCCAATATTCTGTGATGTACCTCAGGCTTAGGGGACAGCATGAACACATAGATAAAGGAGACTGAACTTTGGTTTGAGGCCTTACCCCAGCACCTACCAGCTGTAGGATCTCAGGAAAGCCACCACACCCCTAAGAATCTGGCCTTCAGCCTGCATAGGGTAGAGGAGGAAGCCCTGTGGCTGGCAGCTGGGTAACTTCTTACAGGGACACTGACAAACCTGCTGCTCCACAGCTTTGAGATCTTCCACTATTACAGTTTAGATTTAGGGTGTCATCCACCCTCCAGGCTCAGGTGTTCAGGGGACAGGCTTTTGACAGGTGACTGTATCCTGAGGACTCAATTCCCACCATTGATGGAACCAGAATTGGATGCCATTGTTGAGAAGTGATGGAAAGAGGTGGCTAGACCTAGATAGGGAAGTAGCTCCTTGGGCCCCAACCTTGGAGGCTATAAGCCCAGTGCCCAGCCCTTTCCTCTTGGTTCCATCCCTATCTCTCTCTTCCTAGATGCTATCAATGAGTGACTTTCCTCTGCCATGATGTGCTACCATGATGCATGCCTTGCTGTGGGTCTAAGAGCAATGGTGCCCGGATGTCATGGGCTGGAACCTTGAGCCAAAGAGCGTTTGCCTCCCGTGAGTTGTTTTTCTCACGTATTTCATGATCCATGATGAAAAACACAGCCACCCCCAAACATGTATGAGCCTGCATGCATATCATCTTCGGGGGTGGCTGGGAGAGGATCCTACCTCTTAGCTCACTTCTGGGGATACAACAGCCTTCCTGAAGGAGGAACTCCCTTTTTTCAATTCTGTCTTCTGACAATTCTTTGAAGCTGAAATTCACAATAGCATTCTCTTCTGACTGCTTCTCTGAGGGAGAAACAAGCTCTTTTGAAAGTAAGAGCCTCAGGCACAAATTTCACTTTTCAGGGCAAGTTTTTTTATCTTCCTAAACTTAAGGGCCAGACTTCAGAGGAGAAAGGGAAGATCCAATGGAAAAAGCCATGACCCAGACATGCCCATCCTCTACAGCCCAAAGCCATGGAATATGGACCTGCCAGGAACCCCAGTGTCTGCCTCTGTAGCTAGCAGAGAGAGGGCTAGGGGAGCTAGAGGAGGCCATGCCCTCCTTGTGATCTTAACTCTGACCGAATTAATATTGTTATCTCAAAGACGTGTGAACATGAGCACAAACATACCTCCAAGCAAAGGAATTTCCACAAGTAAGCATTCTCTTCTCTTCTCTTCTCTTCTCTTCTCTTCTCTTCTCTTCTCTTCTCTTCTCTTCTCTTCTCCCCTCCCCTCCCCTTCCCTTTCCTCCCCTTCCCTCTCCCTCCCTCCCTCCCTCCCTCTCTCTTTCTCTCTCTCCCTCCCCCCCTCCTGTGAGTCTGCACTTCTCACATGCTCCCAGGACACTGAAGCTGCTTTCCTGGGATCACATGTGGAGTATCAAGGGCTCAGGCAATGAGATAGTGCCTGTGCCCCATGGGCAGAGGTCTGAAGGTGGATGACCGCTGTGCGGTTTGAAGCTCAGCCATATCAACATGCTTCTTCAGTAGTGTCCATGTTCCTGGTCTCAGATAGCTCCAAAGCACACACTGGCTTCCACACAGAGAAGGCAAGTAGCTCATTCCCCATGTCTTTCTTTCTGCTAGGAAAGAGACAATCTCCCCTGAAGTTCCCAGATGCGCTTCATGTCTTCCTGGCCAACACTTTGTAGTTGGCCATCAAGATACCTAAGGGAACCTGAAAGAAAGTGCTCACCTAGCTAACTGGAAAGATGTTAGCATGAAAGATGCCTTTAGCAAGAAAAGAAAAAGAGAATGGTGACTGGATGGGCAGCCAGCAGTGTCTGCCACAGCCATCTTTCAGATGCTGGAAGCCACCTCTGTGTTCTCTGGTCTGCTGGGGACAATAGAAAGGAATGGGGATAGGCGCATCGATGCATCTAATCCAGAGTGCGTGGTGGCAGTGGGAGATAAGCTTCATCTGGCAACGCAGGTAGGACACAGCCCAGGTGAAATTGGGAGACATAGGTTAGACACAGCCCATGTTAGATATTACACAAAGCTGCAGGCCTGCCAACTCTTTTGATCAGACAAACTGCAGTCATTTTTGCCTTGACCACAGCCAGAACCCCCTCCCTTCCCTAGGAGCAAAGTCATCCTGTTGCCTGGTATCCTGGATACAGCATCAGGGATACAAAGCCGAGAAGTGTGTCCACAGAGCCAATTGGAAACAGTGCCAATTAAACCCGCCTTCAGAGCCACAGAGCACTAAGTGTTAGGAACCAGATTTATTTTTTTCCTGAAGTGATATGCAGCCCCTGGTAGCCAGAGTTGCCATGGTGATGTTTTCCACCTGACTGGAAACAGGACTCACATTGAAGCCAAACCAGAAATGTGGCACAAGGCACTGAGGCCTCGTAGGCAGAGGGCAGGCGCTGCAGAAGCCCTCTCTTCTCTTGGTGTCCTGGTGGGTCCCACCTTCTTGGTCACACTGGTGCCTTTCAATGAGGTGATGTGGAAGGAGTCCAGCTCTGGAATTAGGCCTTGATTCCAATCCTGTCTCTCCTTCTGACCTGCTGGGGCCTTGAGCTACTATTGACCTCTACCTACCTCAGTCTCTTTAAAACAGTGGAAGAGAAAGATGTGTGCCAAAGAGACAAGGTTCTTGGAATTCAAGTGAGACTCCTGTGAAGTGCCCAGCACAACATTGGTCCAGGAATAAGGGGCAGACACGCTCTGTGGGTGAGGCAGACCTCACATCTCAGTAAGGCTGCCCTGGGATGTGTCTTTCTCATGTACACACAGGTTAATGTGTGCTAAGGGACAGAGAGGTGAAGTACAGGTAAACAGAGAAGCCCAGAGTGCTCCAAGTGTGCCTTATCAGGGCCGCCTGGGAAGCCAGCCCATGTGTGGCAGCCGTGTGGCCAGCTCTCCATGAGAGCCCTGCTAGACTAGGGGCTGGAGACTATGCAGTCTTTCTTCACAGGCAGGGCTAGTGAGGCACATCCGGGGACTTGGAGCTCACAGACTCAGAAGATTCAGAAAGAATGAATGCTTGATGATCCCATTGTCCTGACATACACAGAGATTCCCAGGACCTACCTGGGCGTCTTCCTGGTGACGGAGTTTCCAGGCCTGGGACCACCCATCACTTAGCTTTCCATCGTGTATGTGTTGGTTTGGAGCAGAACTATCAGTGGTTCTGTCACAGTACAGGGTCCAAAGAGGTCCCCAAAGCAGCAGAATAAGGAAGCTAAATGTGCCCCACCAACAGAATAAGTTTGTAAGTTCACCAACTCCTGTCATAGTAAAAGAATTTTCAGGATGCATCAATAAGAGGCATAAGGGGATTTATTACGCAGAAATTTAAAAGTCCACAGTCAGAGAAATAGAGTGCAGACCTTCAAGAAAGAGATGATTATTATGCTTCTCTTAAAGGAGTGGAAACCACAGGAAAAAATAACACACACACACACACACACACACACAACACACACACGGGGGCTGGCCCATTTAAAGATCAGTTTTCTAAAAGATTAAGCATTCCTTGAATTCTCTCAACTTGTTCCTTTATCTCAAGCTCTGCTCTTTAATTTCTCAATTAAGCAATTTATGGACTTTCAATATTCTCAAGGAGCTTCGATTGTGATGGTTCTGGGAGGAAAGGAGCCTAAAGTCACCAAGGGACTGCTGATACATTTGCCTTGGGTGACTTAGTGGGGTCCCAGAAGTTACAATCTTCTTAAAAGGGTAACTTTTAGTTATGATTCTCCTGGTCTCCTCTCTGTCTTTATTTCTTCTTTCCTTCCTCAGTTCCCCTCCCATCCAAGTTCTCGAGAGCTGCCTCAGTGCCCACCTAATAGACACCTGTATACGTTGATCGCTTTTCAATTTGCAGCATTTAAGTTCTCAGGGATCTTTGGCAGGGAGCAAGAGCAGTCCAGTCCTCTTCCACCATCACGGATTCTACCAAGATTCCCACACTGATGAGAATAGCAAAAGTCGGTTCTCAAAGCCACAGGACACGTGTGACACATCTCCCTGCATCTTCCACTGTCTCTGTAGCGACTGTATTAATTTCTTAGATCTGTCATGACAAAGAACCACCAACCTGGGGGCTTAGAACAACAGAAAGTTATGATCTCGCAAGTCAGGCTCTAAATGGCCACGGTGAAGATATCGGCAGGGTCTTGCTCCCTCTGAAGGTTCTAGGTACACAGGTACCTAGCCCTCCGCCACAGCAGGTACCCAGAGCTCTCTGTGTTGGCACGCAAACCAAGTCACCCTAGCAGGCTCGCACTGGACCACAGTGGATTTTTCTAAACTAAAATCTCAGGATCCAGGTTGAATTGCAGTGTTGGCACTTCACATAAGTAGATTCGAGATGGCAGCCTGGGCTCTCAGGCTCTAAACGTCGCCATCACTGGGCTAGGGCATCCTTCCCTGCCTCGTGCATCTTCTGGTGGTAGCTGGCTTCCTCGGCACCCCTTTAGTCTCCACTCTGTTGTCACATGGTCTCTTCCTTACAGTCTGCATCTGTTTGAGAGATACAAAAGAACACTAATCACATTGGATCAGAGACTCAACCTGCTCAAGTACAAGCTCATTTAAATTTAACTAGTTACATCTGCAGCCACCCTATTTCAAATAAGGCCGCATTCTCAGATATTTGGATTAGGATGCTCATGCACATTTGTTGAGGACACAATTCAATTCTTACCAATAAGTAAGTCAGAAATGTTTTAACATTCGACCAAACATGGATCTACAAGTCAATAAAATAAAAATTCTTCATAAATTGAAACCTAAGCCCTTCTTACCTATAGTAGGCTGTTACTGTCCAGCCCCATGGGCTCCTCCCTCTCCTCACTTCTTGGGTTGCTTTGGGAAAGAGCCCAAAAATCAGGATAGAAGGGGCTGGTGGCACAAGTGCCTGCCTGAAAAGAGCAGGGTCTTGAGTTCAATTCCTGGTGCACAAAAAAAAAAAATATATATCAGGAGAAGAGGCCAGAATGCTGGTTCTCTCTAACCTCACGCAGGTCCACTGTCCTGTCTGAGCCTAATCTGAGGATGAAGACACCAAAGCATGTAACCCCAGAATTAGGAGGTGTGCTGTGCTCAGCTGTCAGTGCTCTTGGCTTCTTAGGAGCGTGTCCAGAGAAAGTGAAACAATTTGAACTGGGCAGAAAGGCGCTGGGCATTCAGTCCTGTGCGCCCATCCAGCGTCATCCAGTCTCCTTGTCTTTGAGTCATCGAACACTCTATACACTGCAGGGTACTTGGTCACATAACTGATGCTTGTTCCCAGAAAGGCAAGCGAACCCCACACGGTGGGATGCGGTGGCTGATGCCCTGTGGATACCGACCCGCTTTGCACCCGCTTCTAAGTTCACTTCACCACGCCTGCATGCCCACGTCTTCGTGCTCTTTGAACTTCCCTTTGAGCTCATTGTAGCGTACCTTCGGTTTCTTGATTGAAACAAATAAGCTTGACATGTGTTCCTTTCATATTTCATGCTAGTCATGATTTGACCTTAGAAATACCCTTTTCAACAAAGGCAGCAGGGAGAAGCATTTGAAATATATGATGAACGTGTGAATTTAGAAAGAACTCCTTCCAGAGGTGACAAGAATGATGTGTTCAGTGTTGGAAGTGAAAGGATGTGTGCTGAGGATTCATAGTAATGTGGTTTTTACTGTAATAAAATATTTTTAACAAGTATTCACAGGCTGGGGAGATAGCTCAGAAGCATAAACACCCGCCAGGCAAGCACAAGGTTCTAAGTTCAATCCCTGGTACCACAAAAAAATAAAAAATTAAACATTCACTGTGTGGTTTTTGTTTTGTTTTATAGTTTTAGGGAAGGGTTTACAGTGTTCAGGGTCTCAGTGTTAGATCAGACTCATAGTGATCCACCTGTTTACTGCCTCCCAAGAGCTGGGATTACAGGCACACACCAACGCGCCCAGTCTCAGTTGCCATCTCAGGGTGCTCCGGGGGTAGGGCTGGCATGGCAGGCCCAGGGATCAAAACCCCGACCCCTGTACCTGCTTGCAGGAGCTTTAATCCACTGCGCTATTTGGCCGGCCCTCTCATTGCGTTTTTGATCACACCTCATACACATTCCTTGAAAGTTTCCAAGTATATGATCACAATCAATAGCAACAGAAGTAATTATATTGGGCTCAACACCTGGAAGGACGCTTTGTAGCTATAAGTAAGGACTCAGGAGGAATTTACCAGCTGGGCAGGATATGAGTGGTCAGCAGAGTTTCAGGTGGCCAGCAGCCCATAGGAAGGCCAAAAGCCTCCGTGGGCCCTACACAAGGCTTTATTTCAGTCCCTGAAGTGCAATGATATTAGGTCTGAAAAGTAACAAACAGGGTCATAAAACAGTGTCCCTGCTGGCAGCAGGACTAGGTCAGGAGTGTGCCAGCTGGCTGGAGCCTGGGTGCTGGGACACTGCTGACAGCCCTGGCAGGCAGAGGTTTGGGGCTGAGGCTATGGCGAGACCATTTGCAGGGTGAACTGAGCCAATACGGAGCAGTACAGCCCATTGCCAGGATGGAGTCCATTCTGCTGCGGGGCCTCTTCCTGCTCCGTCAAGAGAAGAGGGTTTATCCTCAGAAGCTTTGTTTATGCCCAGAGCCGAGGTAGGACATGCTCTTTGTGGCATTCTAATGAAAGAAGCCGCCAGTTGTGGGCAGCGGCTGCTGCTTCCACCCGTGCCGATCCTGCAGTGCTCATAGCTTGGGCCATGATGTGATGCCCCTGCAATGCTAAAACATCGACAACTCTATGGCAGAGGGAGGTAAAGGCCATAGTGTGCACGCAAGGATAACATGCCTCAGAGTCCCCACTCTTCTCTCTCACTGCAGTGCATTCCCACAAAAGATGCTAACTCAGCTTCCTCTTTCCACCAGAGAAAAGGTGGGCAGCTGGGGAGTGGCTTAACTGGATTCACTGGGGGTGTACCTACACTTCCTAGCAGGGTGACAGAGATCTCACATAGGACCTCCAAGTGCCAGGTTTGGCCAATGTCCAGGAGCCAAAATGCCTGAGTTCTTCTCCCAGCTCAGCTACATGCTTCCTCACCTTGGTGTGGGTCTTAAAACAAGGAGAGAGGTAGACCAGAATCCTAGAAGGTAACACACCATTTTCTAGGACTTGGGAAAACTAGGTGCTCTTCTGAGAAATGCTTGCAGAGTTTCAGCAGTGTTTTTCCTGAGCCCCTTTTGAACCTCCCCAAAGAGACAGTTTGCCCCTGGATGGAATCTGTGGACGGGGTAGAGCGGATCTGAGAGCAGCTCCTTAGAGTTCCTTGTGGCATTCTCTATAACCCCACGGCCCTCTGGACAACAGACAGAATCCCAGCTGTACTTCTAATGTTCTCATTCTCATTTTCTCAGAAACTAACACATTCTGCCCTTGTTAAGATGGTCTCAGGCATCCTAGGGCTGGAGTATGGGCTCAGCAAAGCAGGTGCAGAGTGCTATCTGTCCCGGAAAAGCCAGGCAGCTGCAGGTGGGTGTGGGCTCCCCGGTCCCTTATTCCAAGTGGTAGAATTCTCTGGCCCTCAGAGCTCACCTCCCTGATTCTGGCAAATGACTGAAGTGCTAAGAGAAAAAACATTGCTAAGAATCAAAGGGAACACATGTCCTCAAATAACTCCCCCAGCTGCAGTTCTACTACCTCTTCACCCTGAGCTTCTGGTAGCAACATCAGCTTCAGGCAAGGCCCAGGAATGCCATTCTTTCCCTCTCCTACAAAGACCACACTTTTTCTCTAGGTCATTTCCTGCTTTGATGACTATTCCAGGAATGCAAGGAGGGGCAATATTTTTCTTTCTCAAAGTGATGCTTCCAGACTTTGAGCTATGCTGATGCATATGCATGGACAGCTAAGAAGAGTCCACAGCGTGCTGCTGATTTGGAAGCTGAATGAACAGAAAGCTGCCTTTAGACATCCCAAAGGTCCTCTGCAGAGCCCTTGTAAAGTGTGTTTTCAATCATCCCATTAATGACAACCCACATGTCAATGGGATCTCACTTCCCTTAAGGACCTGACCAAGACCTACACTGGCACTTCTGCTGTGCCTTGTACAGTCCACAGCTCTGGGTTACTCTGACCCTTAGTTTATAACTTGTGCTCTCTCTCATTGCTCACAGTCCTTCTGTTGCTCATGGAGCCAACTGAGACATGGACCCTGAAGTTTGCCCTCCAATACACACACAAGCATCCCATTCATGGCATTCAGGTATTTGCAGGTGATTTTCAGTTCATTAGGAGGCAGGAAGTGCCTCCCCACTCACACAATGGATTCTATTCCCCTGAGCCTATTTCCCAGCTGTACTTTAAGCTGGGTTGGACCACGTGACTTGTGTCTCAGCCAATAGAAAGGGAGCAGAAGTGAAAGTGTCAGGGTCTTTATAAATTCTAGAGAGCAGACCTTTGTCTGAGTACTTATTTGTCATGATTTTTTCCA
>NDGN011411400.1:0-10418 GCA_002564285.1 Tympanoctomys barrerae
CGCCTGGGCTGGGACTGGTCCCGCCGGCGCAGGGTAGCAGGAAGCTCTCCCACACACTCACCGAACCTGAGCTGGGACTGGGTCTCTGGCTTTACTTTTTATACCTTGCTTTTATACTTTTTTGCTGGATGGTTAAGATCAAGATAAAGCAAGATCTATATAACAAAAAATGTGACTTTTGTATCTGATAAGGTCAGTCAAATTACCTCAGGATTTATTCTGAAACCCTGTACCGCAGTTTGTAGATCCTTTGTCAGTGTCAGCCATGTGGATGAGTCACGGCCATTGCTTGACCCATTTTCTCTCTGTGAAAGCCTGAGAGAATGTTTTCTCTCTGTGTGACTCTTCTTAGGCACACTCTACATCATCTAGGTTTAGTTTCATAAGGAATCGCCATATTGATTTTCAAAGTGGTTGTACTAGTTTACATTCTCATCATGCATATAGAAGGTTCCTTTTCCCCCATAGCCTTTCCAGCACTTGTTATTTGATTTCTTGATGATAGTAAAATATGAGCAAGTGACATGAACAGATACTTCATAGATGAAGTACAAATGGCCAATATGTACATGAAGAAATGATCAAAGTCACTGGCTGCTAGAGAAATGCAAATTAAAAGAACATTGAATGATTTTTTTTATTGATTTATGTATTCTCTTGTATATGAGTAACAACCTCTATCTTATATTATTAAATATTTTCATTAGTTATATTTTTACTTATAGCTTTCTTCCTCCTTCTCCTTCTCTTTCTTCTTCTCCTCCTCCTTCTCCTTCTCCTTCTCCTTCTGCTTCTCCTCCTACTCCTCCTGCTTCTCCTCCTCCTCCTCCTCTTCCTCCTCCTTCCCCTTTTTCTTCTCCTTCTTTTTGGTACTAGGGATTGAACTCAAGACCTTGCACTTACTAGGCAGGTGTTTAAACTGCTGAGCTATCTCTCTTTATTTTTTATGTAATCAAACATGCCATTAAAGTTTTTTGTAGGCATGCCATTAAAGTTTTTTGGGAATTAGTGTGAGATTTGGGTCTTTGTCAGTCTGTAAAATGGCTATGCTTAAAATGTGAGAATGAGGACCATATTAAAGCCATTTTCCTTCATTTATCCACCACCATTCGGCCACCTTCTCAGGGTTACATCTCTGTTTGGAGAGGTACAAGTCATTCCAACCTATATTCTTGCCAAATTACCCTCATTACTGTAATAATTAGCCATTGCTACATAACCAAGCACCCCACAATTTAGTGTATAAACATGACATTAATAAACATTTTATGTCTATCCTAGTTTCTAGGAGTCAGCAATTCAGAAGTGACAGGAATTGGAAATTCTGGATTAGATTCTCCCGTGAAGCCTTTGGCAGAGGTCGACCAGTGCTGCGGCTTTGTGTAGGCTCTCTGAGGCTTCGGGGCTTATTTCTAGGGATCCTGACTCACGTGGCTGGCATTCACTTGGTGCTGGAAGTTGATCTGTGTCTGTGGGGGTTTCCTTGGAGAGATGCTTGAGCTTCCTCTTGGCCCAGTGCTTGGAGTTCCCTGGAGAACATACTTAAGTAGCCCAAGGATAAAACTCCAGTTTGACTTCAGAAGCCACACAGTGCCACCTTTGCCCAATTCTATTGGCTCTGTATTAGACCATCCCTGTTTGTATGCATGTGTTGCAGGTAAGGTGGCAGCTACCAAATACATGAACATCAGGAAGTGCAATTAGTGGGGCCACTGTGGAAACCAGCTGTCACAGTAAACAAAGATCATTATTTTTTGAGACATCTTCTTGGGTTTGATATGTACATATTTAAACTTAGAATACAGGAATGCCAACCAATAAAGAGTGATGGAATTTATCTAAAGTGCTGTTAATATTACGTGTAACTCACCAGAGAAGAAATGGATGCATTTTTATGGCAGAGCCAAGAGGACAGAAAGTGCCTGAGGTCAGATCACTGACATAGTACGTTCTTTTGCACTTTCTAGGATAGGCTTTGTTCTTCCTGATTTTTCTGCATCCCCCCAACTCACCAAATGCAAAGATTTATTTATTTATTTATTTATTTATTTATTTATTTATTTATTTTTGCAGTATTGGGGATTGAGCTTGGGACCTTGCATTTGCCAGGCAGGCTCTCAGTCACTGAGCTATCTTCGCAGCCCAAATGCCAGTATTCTTAACAAAATAAAGCAGAGAGGGGGCAAGAAAATGCTTAAACAGTAGAAAGAATTGCAAATGTAGCAATATTAATTCTAGTTATTGGGTGCTGGCGATGTGATAGATGTATATGAGAATCTTTTCATAAGTTATATGTTATTTAGTCCTGCATTATGCTCTTTTAAAATGTAGCAAAGCTAATAGAATAGCTCACTCAAAGTCGTGTAGCAAAGGTTGTGCTGAACCTTGAGTCCATATTTTTTTCCAAAGGTGATGGTTAACCATTGCCTCTTACTGTGACACACACACACACACACACACACACACACACACACAATTTCAGAAAACTGAAAAGCCAGGGAGTTGCTGTTTTGAAGGGTCTGTCTCTAAGGTAAAAGATCAAGGAAAATGTAATACTGAATATGAAAATGATTTGAAAATGGAAAGTACTTTATAGATGCAAGATAGCAGTGTTATTAGCATTAGTCAAGAATGATAGGTTAGAAAATGGATTATGACGAGTTGCTGTTTCTTCTTTACTCAGGTGATAGAGTGCTCCCCTGTTAATCCTTTCTGTGTTAAAACAGTAATAGCCTATTCAGGTAATATGCTAGAATTAACATATAATTAATTTATCATCTGGTTGGCTATGAAATGGAACTAGTAATATTTCAAGTTAATGTATATTCTAGACCAATACAAGTTCTAGATTAGGAAAGCTTGCTAAACTGCATAATTCAACAAGATAGCAAATCACCAGTTTAAAATTGAGGCATAAGTTCTTTCAGTCCGAAAATCCATTTTGTTGCAATGTCAGTACGGTGTCAGGTTTGTCTTCACCATAAAGGTGTTATGTTTGTGACAATGACTATTCAGAGGGAGCGGGCCTTGGGAATGGGGAAGCATGATCCCTTCCATGGTCTCCTCTTTTGACATGTTCCGTGGTGACATTCACACATTAACGATGAACTTGGATGATGATCCTGCGAGTGCGAGATGATATGTAGCCCTCGTTACAGCTCCTTGGCAGTCGGCCCATCGACACCAGCAGCAAGAGCCTTGTTTTCATTTTAAAAGGAGTCAGAAGAATGTGAAGAAGGTCACAGCCATCAATCTGTTATCGCTCTGCGAGATGGGATCTCTTTAGGGAGGCACGTGAAACATACTTTAAAACCTCCAAAGAAGGTCCTCGAAGGATGATGTTCACCTTACCACTGCCTAGTGAAAGTGTGCAATCTCAGAGCACTGCAGAGCCAAGATTGCTAAGAAAATGCTTTCCTTTTAAGTTGTCCCAGCTAGAGTCAATATATGTAGTCAATATACACAGTGAGGCATAAATAAGAAAATGAAAACATTTCTGCAGTACCATTCCGTTTTATTACCTCCACATGCCATTGTGTGACCAGTCATTGTCCTATGGAGGTTGAAGGTCCTTGTAAGGCTCCTGTTGTTCGGAAGGCAGAGGTCATCTTGAGGAGACTTAATATGGGGAAGCATCTGTTATTACTAGCTGTAACCATGAGGTCTCTGCATATTAATGTGCTTTTACATAGTACTCAGAATTTGAGTCATTCAGCACAGGATTTAGTTTTGTGAAGTTTTATCTAATATTCACGTGCATGCATTTGCATTTGTGCACAATTAAAATTCTGATGCATGTTCAAATGTGTTTTATTTACTAGTATTAATATAAACTTCTTTGCTGCCACAAAATTTTAGCAATAATGTGTCAGATAGCCTCATAATCCATCGAGCCCATATGTCACAATTTAATTTTTCTCTTCCTATTGAACATTTAGGGTGTTTCCAAAATTTCCCTTGCTATAGATGACAATGTAATAAATTTCTTCATGAGGATAGGTTTTTCATTTCTAAAGTATTGTTTTCTTAGACTAAATTTTTCAAGAGTGGATTTAGAAGAGCAAATCTATTTTTATCATGTGTATAATTTATCTTTATGGGTTGCTTTCCTAGTAAATGGTGAGTGTTTTTTTTATATTGTTAATATTTGAAAGTCTAATCAACTAAGTAGAAGTTCACACAGTTGATTTGCTTGACCCAGTATTAGTAATGCTTCCAGCATGACACAGAGTTCATCTACTGTCTCAGATGAGGAGTGGACACTGAAGGGTTGCCCCACAGAGCTGTGTGCATGGTTAAAGAACATGCAGTGAACTGCAACAGTATAAAGTCATGGCCAGCCTTGAGCTGGAGGACCAGAAAAGAGCAGAGTGTTTTGTGAGGAGTGAGCTGTAGCCCTGGAGGAAACAGCCTTCTGGGGCTAGGGCTGTGCAGGAAAACGTCCAGCCGCAGAGATGCTGAGATGAAGCGTTTGGGAGTAGACCGGAAGCCTTGATGTCCCTTTTTCCTTCCCTCCATCTCCTGCTAATGCCATGGTTGGTCAAGTCCAACTGGAAGTTCCTTGGCATAGGTAACCAGTTAATATTGTCTTCAGGGGTCACCTTATGGGGCACAGATCAGAGCAGACAATAAATCTAGGCATTCAAGTAAGGAATTGTAATGCCTCCTGCCTTGTCTTTGTTGCCTAGGATGGCCTTTGCTATTCTAGGTATTTTCTGGTTCCAAATAAATTTTAAAAATGATTTCTCTAGGTCTGTGAGGTATGTTGGTGGTAGTTTGATAGAGATTGCATTCAATCGGTACAACAATTTTGGGAATATGGCCATCTTCACAATATTGGTTCTTCCTATCCAGGAGCAGGGAATATCTTTTCAATTTTCTAAAATCCTCCACAATCTCTTTTTTTCAGAGTACTGTAGTTTTCCTCGGAAAGATCTTTGACTTCTTCAGTTAGATCAATTCCAAGGCATTTCATTTTCCATGGTGCTATTGTAAGAGATATTTTTTCTATAATTTCCCTTCTCTAATTTTCAGTCTGCAGACTTAGGTTGTTAACCCTCCAGAAGAGAAGTTTATTGTTATTACCCTACAACCTAGGCTGTTGAGCTTAATCTCACTATCTGTCTGAGTAGCAAACATCTTAGGCATAACATGGAACAGCTATTTTCCATCAAGTATTGATATGTTGGTTTTTTCTTTTAAAAAAATTATGTATTTGGTACAGGGTCTCACTACATAGCTCGGACTCATAGTGATCCTCCTATTTCAGCCTCTCCAGTGCTGAGATTACAGGTGTCCACCACCATGCCTGGTTTCAGTAGCCTGCCTGGTGGGCCCAGGAGGAGGCCAGCATGGACACAAGTTACTGGGGATCAAACCTGGGTCCTTGTGTTTGCCAGGCAGGTGGTTAGTCTGCTGAGCTATCTCCCCGGCCCTGCTTTTAATTAATGCAAGAGGTATAAAGCAAGCTATATAAGAGAGCGTTGTATGATACCATGAACAGGTGTGCAAACTGGAGTGACCTGCTATCCTCAACCAGGCTACACCTTTTGTCCCTAGTGACCCTCAAGAGTGGCATCGTTTCTCATGCTTCTGAAGTTGTGCTAGCAGAGCAGTTATTAATCAGTGTTACTGCTCTGTAATTCCTCTACTGGGGTTCATCAGAGAAGGAGATAGCCCAATTAATAGGTAGGTCATAAATAACTTGGGCCTGAAACAGAAATGTATTAGGAATTTTCTCTCTTGACAGTTGATCTTCCTACTTGTTTGTAGGAAGTTGCTTTAGGGTTGTGTAAAAAGGAAACTGAATCTCACAGGTTGGAATTCCAGTTACTGTGTTACTCCTCCTCAGCTCCTTCTGATGTCTCTTTCCCCAAGCCAATCCTCTTGTCCTAGTTGTCAAGGAAAATGATGAAGACATGGCCAGAAGAAGCTTCTTTGAGCATTGTCCAAGAGCCAAGTGCCAACTCAGATTAAGGAAGCTTTTGAAGCATCATCTTGCTAGGAAGAAGTTGGTGTGGGTTCTTATGTGCAGACTACATCCTCCAGGAAGATTTTAGGGGAGAAATTGGGCTTTCCCAGCCAAATATAAACTTTTCGCATCAACTTATCTTCTTCACCCAAAAGCTGTCCATTGGCAAAATCCAAGAATGCAAACACGTCCTTGCCTACCAATGCATGCAGTAACTCTACAAATCACTAATCCCTCAGCCTATTTGCGAAAGTCAAACAATGCCAACCCCAGGAAAGCCTTGTACAAACAAAACCATGCCTGGTCTGCAAGTTGGGATAAGTAGATTACCTTCTAGACACGGCTGAAGATTTCAGCTGCCAAAACACCAACTTTCCTCTTGGAAGCCTTTTCTTTGCTCAGATCCTCTCTTCCTCCCTCAGGTAGCCACCCTGCCTCCAGGGGCCTTGGGATCTCTCTGGAAATTTCATCTGGTTAGGAAACAGGCCAACTTTTCTCTACCTCAGTAGCAACAAAGGAAGGGCAGGCCCAGGGTGCATTAATATGGGATGGAGGTAGAGAGGGAGTCCTGGGATCAGTCCAGGTGATTAAGGTCATGACACCCTTGTCTTTCATTGTGAGTTAAGTAAATCAGAACCATCACCCATTTTCCAGATGACACCAGTACCTTGGAGTTCTTTAATTCTGATGAGCCTTTCCTTGAATTACATGCTAGTGTCTAATAGTTCAGTTCTGATGTTTTACCACCATAGTACAAATAATAGTTTTATGCTGACAAATAAAAATATTGATTTAAAATTACCTTTATATTTACTAACTTTTCTTTATGTGTCAGACTTTCAGGGCTAATTTTCTTCTTTCCTAAATTATATTCTTTAGAAACTTCTGTAGTGAATTTCTGCTCATGGTAAATTTGATTTTTGTTTATAAGAAAATATATTTCATTCTCATTCTTAAAAATATAGCTTCATTGCTTTTCAAGTTAAAATTATTTATCTTCTACTTTAAGCATAACTCCTGCCCTTGACTTCAGTTGTTGCTGCCAAGAAATCTACTGCTAATCTTAGTATTGACTTCTTTCTGAACGCTTTTTCTGACAGTATCTGGCCTTTGTTATTCTGCAGTAGCTTTTCCATGTGTCTAGATGTTGAATACCATTTATTTCTTCTACTTGTGATGGAGTAGTGTCTCTTGCTTTGGATTGGTGTCTCTTATTAGTTCTCGATAAATCGTGGATAATATGTCTCAAAATCATTTTTCTTTGCCGGGTTCAGGCCAGTAAACACTTACAGAGAGGTGAATGAAGACATGAGAGACACGAAATATATTTATTGAGGGGCAGGGGCAGAGGACTTCACTGGCATGGAGTGAAGCCTCAAACTGACTCAAATCCCCAGATTTATTGAGGAACAAAAACGTCACAGAGTTCTACTGAGGTAGGCAAGTAAGGCCTGGTGACAGAATGGCTGAATAATTAATTATCATTCATCTGACGGACTCTTAGGGAGCTTCCCTATTTTCTCCCTAAGGTCTGTCTCTGTCCAAGCTGGAAAAACATCTTATTTTCAAGAACTTTCAGCATCTTTGCATCTTCTGCCTCCCTCCCAAGTCAACCGGAGCTCACACCGAACCATTGGGTGTCTCAAGAATTCCACGTTCCTTCTCTTCTGTGTTCTTACTGTCTAGAATTTCTAGACTTGTACTGAGCATTTATGTTCTACTATCCATGCTGCTTATTAACCTTTCAACATCTCCATCTCTGTATCTCTCTCTCTATATTGCCATCATCTTTCATAGCTTAGCAGGCCAGTAGTTCTCCCTTGAGTTATGGAAGTCTGTGGTTGAACCCATCCACTCAATGTGTGATTTTAATGATTTTGTATTGTTTTAGTGTTTGACTAGTTTTCAGATCCGCCTGTTTCATTTTTAAAGCCTCTTTCTGGTTGTTCATTTTTAATCACATATTTTATTAGTTGAAACATTTCCAATATATGTCATAGCATTCTGTATCTGAGAATACTAAATATTTGGCATTTCAGGATGTTGTTTATTAATTCTGCCAATCTCATTTATATTGCTTTGTTTTTTTGTGTTGTGAGGGATTTAGTGTTGAGAGCTCACCTATGATTAAATTTAATTTATAGCAGCATTGAAGCTTTCCTTTGGAGATTTGCACTTCTGGTGTTCTTGAGCTGGGGGCAGGAGTGACCTGGGATTCTTCAGGCTCCTTTCAAGAGTCTTGGCTTACTACCCAGTTCTCATGTCTGGCTACTTTACCTTGTGAGCAGCCTGTTGCTGTCTGCCTCCAGAGGCCTTAGGGGTGCTGCTTTCCAGAATAGCCCTGATTTATGTGTGTGTGTGACTTGCCGCTCATCATCATCCTCTCTCTCTCTCTCTCTCTCTCTCTGCCTTTCAGCTTGTGTGTATATGTGCACACTTGACTGATGGTTTAATTGCTGAGAATTGAATGCAAAACTTTGCATGTGGTAAGTATGTGCTTACTGCTGAGCCATACACCTCCTGGCACTGTGTGTACACTTTCTTGGGACATTATCTGTGTATTTTGGTGGCCAGAAAATACATTATAAGGTTTACTTCCTGAACTTATTCAAGATCTTGTTAAATTGTGGCAGGAAGGCATTGCACAATATGGGCCAGAGAGAGAATAACTGAGCTTTTGAGAAGGTGCTGCTTCTTTACTTTCAGTGATAGCTAACTTGTATGTGAGTGTAGGCTGAGCTCTGGTATTACTCTGCTCTTGGCTACATGGCATAAGGATGTCTGAATATCCAGCACTTCTCAATCTGCCTTGTCATTTTTCTTACCATATTGATTACCTTGTGGTTACTGGCTATAGGGTGTGTCTTCAAAAATAGAGTTCCACATAGATAAGTGACTGTTTTTAAATTTTTATGTTTTATGAGGAAAGCTTATGCTATATTCTATAGCAAAGAGCTTTACTATTTCATTGCAAGGTATATTAAAATTTCTTGAGTTTGCTGCAATTGACTTTTTATATTTGGTACAAGGTCTGCAGGGTCTTACTACACAGATCAGATTTGTAGTGATCCTGTTTTCAGCCTCTCAAGCGCTGGGATTACAGCATGCCCTGGGGGTAGGGCCAGCACAGCATGCTGGGGATTAAACCCCCGGCCTCTGTGTCTGTCTAAGCAAGTGCTTTAGTCCACTGAGCTATCTGGCTGACCCTTAGACTTTTTTTTTTTTAAGTAACAAATTATACACTATTTAAGAGAAAAAAAAAACCACTACCATTAAAATCTTTCACACTTGGTGATAGTGCCATTATTTACTTCTTGAAAAATCAGGTGTATGTCTTATTTTACCTCTTATATCTGTTCATGTAAAACTCTTTTTTTTTAAAAAAAAAACTGAATTGCATTTTCTGGATGGCTTAACAGAGATCTGGATGTGGCTGTTAAGAATGCTTCTTTGGATGGGATTGGAAATTTTCTGATAGGGTCAATCATTAAGTAGTAGAGCAAATTAGTTGGTTCATGCTATAAATCTGTGTCATAAACTTCAGGGACACTGCTAGAAATTGAATTCATGTCCTGGTCCTCCTCACTGGAACCTGCTATCACTTCCATATTGTCATACAGCTGTTGCAACTGCATGAAAGACTCCTGCAAAGATGGAAAGTGGAGATTGAGCTGCATTTCATTTGGTGATAGGCGAGGCAGTCTTTAGTGTTTTTGCTTGCTTGGGATAAAGATTATTGAAAAAAAAATTTGTGAAGCACTCAGCATTTCCCAGTGTATAGTGGCAAGAGGGTCTTTGAATGTGAATTTTTTCCTTCATTTTCTCTTTTTAAAAATAACCTTTCAAAACAAGTAAAAATTTCTTAGGGAAATTACCGAACATTTTACATTGTGGAGTGTTGTATGGCTGTTCACTGATGCCAAATAAGAACACATCACCTGCCTTTTATTTTTTGCTTGAGAGATTTTTCTATTTTAAATCTTGCCTGGTGTTTCAGATCCTCTTGATGTTGTACACAGGAGACAATCTAATGAAAATTATCTTGGCCACCTGCTTATCCTCACAAATAAGAGAAAGGGAGAACTCACATGGGGAATCTTTTTTTTCTAATGGAAAATGATAAGCAGTTCCTATTTGGTTGCAATTTAATGCTAAGTGGGTAATAGCAAAGGGCCTGTGGAAATTTGGGAGTCAACTTCATGCTTCGTAAAACTCTACACTTAGGGAATATCATTCAAATGCAAGGAAATCCTCTGTAGGTATCAGCCATACACATGCAAGACAAGTCCATGTGTTAGGAAGTTTTTTTGAAAATCCATCTTCTTTGGACTTCTAACTCCCCAAACAGAAAAGAAATAAAATAAAACAATCTAAAAGCAAAATTACAATTAACCACTAAGAAGAAAAAAAAAAAAAACAAATGAAGGACCATTTTGTGTCTGTATAT
>NDGN011411411.1:0-21159 GCA_002564285.1 Tympanoctomys barrerae
TGTGTGAGGATGGCATACAAATTAATGATGTGTTCCATATTAAAAAACAAACAAACAAACAAACAAAAAAAAAGAATTTTATTTTCTAAAAAAAAGTATTACTTGAAAAAAAAATAGTTTTCTTGGGACTGGGGAGATGGCTCAGTAGAATAAGTGCTTCCCTGGCAAGGACAAGGGCCTGAGTTTAATATCTGATTCCACCAAAAATAAAAAAATAAAAATAAAAATAAAAAAAAGTTTTCTTGGTGGCCACTTATCATTCATACTTACTGTTTCCATACCATGTATTAGCAATGTTTGTAATTTCATATACAATGGACATGAGCAGACATACTGCAACAGGTGTGTAATTTAGACCATGAGGTGATTAATTTGTTTGGATATTGAGCATTTTAAGAGCCAGACTGTCTCAGCAAGATAAAGGATGTGACGAACACCTGTATCTTCTCAGTGACTACAGAGAAAGATCAAACACTGACTGGGATGGTGGTCTATAAGCAGAAGACTCATCTCCAGTGAGTCTTGGGTAATGTGATATTTTTTTTTACTTGATGTGTAACAAATAGGATTCATCATAACTGATGGGGCATCATCAACTATGAGAAGGTTTAAGCAGGGGTTGCCTAGGGAATGGGCCCCAGTTCTCATGGCACCTGGATGCCTCCATCCTTCCTTCTTCTAAACATGTGTGTGTTCTTCTGCTGCCTTTTTAGTAAACATAGTTGTTTTCCTGGGACTTACTTGTTCTTCATAGTAATTTCACAATAGCCTGGATTTTCTCCTCACATGGCCACCCTGGAAGAGCTCTGCTATGGGTTGGACACAGGGCATATCCTTTGAACTCTTGCTCTTGTCCTAGCTCTTCTCATCTTCATCAGCACTGTGGCCTCTGTCAGTGCTGCCATTCTGAGGGTAAGAAGCAAGGGCCATTTTTTAAGTGAGACTTTAGGCAATAGCCTTTCTTCTGGATATTCTGGGGGAAGAATCTGAATTTCCAGGCTCTCCTAAGGAGAGGTTTGGTTGGAGGGATTCCTCAAGTATAGGGAAAATTTTTTCAACCAAAGAAAATTTGGGAAATATTAGGCAATATAAATGTTTACTAAGGCGGAGAAAGCCATTCTCCCTTCAGTTGAGTGACTGATTCACAAGCAAGGTGCCACAAGTTTTCTTCCCTTGAACAAAAGCTGGTACACACTTTATTTTTGTCCCTTCTCAAGATGACGATAGCTACCATTATACCAGCTATTGCACACTTCTCCTAATCTTCTAATTCAGTGTCACCATCAGACAAGTAATCAAAGTGAACTCTCCTTGCTCTATGAAAGACCAGGTTGCCCCTCAGTGATGCCTGCACCCTTGGCCTGCTCCTATTAACTGGTGTTTCCCAAGCATCTTGCAGTGGCCTTGAGCATGCTCATTGAGGCAGCTTCCAGATCCTCACTGTAGGCTTCCTCTTTCTGAAAATGTAGTGCTTATTTGCAGTCTTCATGTGCATCCTCTGGGAAAGCAGATGGTGGATAAGCACTCAGGCCAAAGTTCTCTTTCTATATGGGATACAGTCCAATCAGCCAGGATTCCTGTGTGATCGTGTGCTCCCTTCCAGCATTCTGGCCTTCAGTAGCTGCTTGGAGTCTCTGCTGCTCTTCCTCACAAAGCCTCCTTGCTTTGTACAGGTGGCTGTAGTGACCTACCCAATCTTTGCTTTGTGTAGCTCATGATTAACTTTGCTCTTAGAGCTTCAGACGCAAATCCTGACCTCCTTTCTTTTTGTTCATTAATACCACACCTTTTCTCTCACAAACACCCTTTGAGTCTAATCATTCCATGGGCCTTTGAAGTGTGTGAATTGAAAATGTAGTGCTTCTGAGTCTGTATTTGCAAACTTTTCCAAACTCTATTAGTGTGGAAATGGTATAAGTTAATAAACTTAGGAAGAAAATAGTTCTCAATGGAAAAATGGGTCACCCAAGAAATAAGTGTTGTACTGACTGTCAACTGACTCAGAGGCTCTCCTGCCATTCATTAGAAGTCATTCATGGCAACACTCCCTTCTGTGACACATGCTAATATGCAGTTTCCTGACAAAGCCTGAGTTGTGTGTCTTTAAACTCTTCATACACTATTAAAAAATGAAAAAAAAAAGATTACATTTGCAAGGTGTTTTCAACTTCCTTCCATTGGCGATAACATAATACCAGATACACAGATAACAGGTATATTTTGGCAAGCAGTTCTGGTCCAAAGTTGAGGGACAGTGTCTCATGATAACCACTTTCTAGAGAAGTCCTGAGGTAATGCAGAAGGTTGGCACAGGACATGCACATGTGTGTCTCCTCATAAGTCTCTAAAATGTCACCAGCATTCAATAAAGAGGCTTTTCTTCAATAACCTATAGGACCCTACTCACCTTCCAGAGACCCCACCTAAAAATGCTACAGTTAAGGTCTGGAAAAATAGTTCAGTAGACTAAATCACCTGCAAGCAATCAGGTACAGGGGCCAGGGGTTTGTTCCCTGGTGGCGCGCACCTGAAATCCCAGCTCTTGGGAGGCTGTGAACAGGAGAATCACTAGGAGTCCAACTTAGTAGTTAGAACCTTAGCTCTCTGTAGACCCTTCCCTAAAATACAGAAAATAAAAGCTACAGTTAGAGTAAGTATCTTCCATCTTAATACCTCACAATGGAGATTAAATGACAATGTCAGTTATAAAGGAAACCAAACATATTCAATAGGAATTTAACTTAAGGAATTAAATAAACACAATTTTTCCAATCATTTGTAATTATGGATGCAGCCAATACCTACAATGTTCATACCACTTTGAGAAAATAAGCAGAAGTGAAAAAAATTTCCCACTTGTACATTATACTCAGTGATATAAAATAGTTCTTATGGAGATATCAGTGATTATCTTGATGCTCTTCAAAGTGAAATTTTGTTGTATACCTTCCCTACTATATCCTAACATGCATTCTATGTACTTACACACTAGTTCACTGATATATTGGATAATGCATTTAAAATGTACAAGCAATATATTTTATCAATGAGTAAAAATTCCTCCTGCCACCATAAAACTTACACCAGAATAATTGCATGAATAAATATTTAATTTAGAGTGACACTCACCAGCATGTAGTAAGTGTGCAAAATGCACTAATACATATGAGGGAAACTGACCCTTGTTAGAGCAAGATTGTCACAAATGTTCATTCATCTGTCTGGAGCCTACTCACTCAGCACATGGATCAAGCAGACCAAGTACTGTTACTGTACATGTGTTGAGTGGGACACAGATGGAAAATATGGAAAAAACTAAATAAAAATAGGCAGTAATATGATGATTCAGTAGAAGATGATTAGATTCTATTTTATTTTGAGTTGGACCAAAAAAGAAATACTGTTTAAGCTGAGATCTGGAAAACCAAAAAGAAAAGCCTTTGGGGCAAACAAAGGAGAGGACATCCATGTCAATGAGCCTAGGCCTGGGATAAATGGGGTATGTTCAAGCCAAGACATACAAAGTAAATGAAGAATAACATGAGCATCTTTTGTCATTCTAGCAGCTCCCATCTTGAAGATGGAAGGAGATCTCGTGTATAACTAGGTAACAGGCACATGGACTTGTCTGGAAAACTAGACCATAGCACCACTTTAGATGAATAGTTCTCAACCAGGGGAAAGTTTACCTCCCAAGGGATCCTTTGCAAAATGTGGTAACATGTTTGGTTGTCAGTTTGGGCAAAAGGTGATAGTGGCATCTAGTGGTAGAAGGCAGATGTCAAGCATCCTATAAAACACAAATAGGCCACACACCAAAGATATATCCGGTCCAAACTATCCATTAGTACTGAGTTTATAAAGCCATACTTTAAGTAGGGGGGATAACAATACAAATGAGACTAGTATCAGACATATGAGGCTTTGTATACCGTGGAAAGTGTTGTATATTTTATTCTAATTGCTATGTGAACCTATTGCAGGCATTTAATGAATGATGATATGTCATGTTTATCATCTTTCAAGATTCCTTTAACTTCTGTGTAAGTAGAGTTGTGTTAATTAGGGTTCTCTAGAGGAGCAGAGGAGATATTAACCACAAAGATCCTCTCTACAAGGAGAGCTGGAAAGATCCAAAATGGTTGTCTGGCCACTGCAGAGCCAGGAGATCCCAACATAGTTGATATACATAAATGCCTGGAAGCTCACTGTAAAGCTAACAGTGTGAGTCTACACTGGAAGCCTGAGGAATCTACACCAGAAAGCTGAAGAAACCAGAGACAGACAAAAGAAAGCTGTGACAAAGATGGGGTTTCCAAGAAGGGGAATGCATCCTGCATGTTCCTCTTGTTATTTCATGCAGGCTACAAGCCTGCTGGTTGGTGCCACCCACATCTGGGGGGTTCCTTCCTCCTTAGTTTGTGACCCAGGTGTTAGCCTTAGTTTGTGGCCAAGGTGTCAGCCTTCCACAAGTACACCCAGAATAGGTCACATTTAGTGATCACAGTGGGAAAGAACCCAAGTGAACAGCCTTGTTAGAAGGCAAAGCACCTTATTGTCTTGAAGTAAGTCCTCATAATGAATGTAGGGAGCAGTGTGTTTTAGAAGCTAAGTTAAAAGGCATAGACAATAGGAGGAATAAGAGCAAAAGTCCTCAGAAATACCTTTTAGTTGATTTTGAACATCTGAATAGATGCATTTCACATTGCGGAGGCCATGTAAGTAGAGGCTGGAAGCAATGGGAAGCTGTGCTCCAGCAAGATAAAACTCAGATGCCCTCATAGGTAGAGGCTGGTGTCCTGAGAGAGCTCAAGCCTGGGCTGTGGCGCTGGAGCCCAAGTGCAAGAAGCAAAACTGTGGGAAGGATGTGGTATTGTAGGAAATATCAAAGTTAAAACAAAATGACAAAAACCAAACAAGTGAATAAGAAATAAAGGAAGTTAATTGCAAGGTTCCCTGAATTTGGAAAACAGAATGAGTAGAACAGTCAAAACTGAGGAAGACAGTTCAGTGTGTTCCTAGAAGAGGGTGGGGGTCAAGTGTCTTAAATGCTTACTGGTTAGAAATAGTTCAAGAACAGGGACTTGAGAAAGAGCACTTGTGATCCTGATGAGAGCAGTGTTCCAGGACTGCATCAGGGTGAAAGTCTGGGGGAAACTGGGGAGAGGTAGGAGGAAAGGAAATGCAGACGAGTTGCCAGAGTAATGCACTGCAAACATATGGCTCCAAAGAAAACCAAAAGCAAGGTGTCTGTGAAGAGTAATGTGACATCAAGAAAGTGAATTCTTTTTAATCTGGATGTGGTGGTGCAGACCTGTGATGCCAGCATTCCAGGGCATTGATGTAGGATGATGGAACATTACAGTCCAGCCCGGGAAACAACCTCTCAATGAGACCCTATCTCAATATTTAAAAAAAAAAAAAGGCTGGAATGAAGTGCCCTGTAGCACCTGGTATGTAAAGGCCCTGGTTTCCAATCACAAATAGCACTTAAAAGAAGAAGAGAAGAAAAGAATAAAGGGAAGAAGAGGAAGAAGGGAAGGAAAAGGAGTAACAGAGAATAGAAAAGGCAGAAGAAAGAAGCTGCATACTAAATGAAAAGGAAAGGAAATAACTTTAGAAGTGGGATCCTCAGAAGCTATGAACATGGAACTGGATTGAGACTTGAGGGGTTGTCCACCTACAAAAGCAAGGGCAAGTCTTCATAGCAATGAGAGGGCATGTGGCTCTCTGGGAAGAGTACACTGGGCTCCAGGAGCAGACCACAGTCTCTGCAATGCAAGAGAAGATCGTTGTACTTTGTCATGAATGAGCTCTGTCTCTCCTTTCTTATGCTGTCAGGGCTGCTGAAATCTTGGTTCCAATGATCCAGAACAGTCTCTAGGGCTTGTTCACTCAGAAGCAGGGGGCAGGAGGCAGGAGTTGGGGGAAGCCCAGGGACTTTCTCAGGACCCCACAGGGTGGGGTGGGGGTGGCTGAGACACTGGAACTACTGAGAAGAAAAGTGGAACAGAAAAAATCTGATGCTATTTTTTGAAGGTGGGAATAAATATTTCATTCCCATAGAATATGCATGTTTTGGTTTTGGATTTAAATATTAAACTATTTTTATTTGGGGTTCTGACTTAGCTCATTGTTCAGTGGCTTTTTACTAGAACTTTAAGTCTCTATTAGAGATTTAAATCTTTAAATCTCTGAAAGAACACATTCTAGATGTTGTTCTTTCCAAGTATTCTGATGGTTATTCCTACTCTACTTGAAGGGACGGCTCCAAGATGCTAACACCTGAGGTGGAAAAGAGGTTGCTGAAGAACACAAAGCTGGGTCTGCTTTTCTTGTCTTGCTCGAGGTTGACTTTTATGCTCTAGTAACTTTCTGGGATTTGTGTTTGTCCCAATGTCTTTAGATCTCAGGATTGGCATCACCTCAAGTAACACTTAGACTAAGGTTGCGCTAAGAAAGGCAAGTTCCAGAGGGGAATTGTTGGGACCTAAACATCGAAGTCAGGTAGATCTCCACATTACAAATGACCAGGACTTCACGCTGATAGTACAAAAATATGTTTTTTTTAAAATTATGAAATGTGAGAGGGAAGCCATCAACAGATATCGAAACAAAGCTGAGAAATATTTTAGTGAACACAAAGTTGCCCTTCTATAAGAAAATATTAAAAATGTATTAACATATGATAACACTTGCCAAAATAAGGCTCAACTTGCCTTCATTTCCATGTTAAAATACAGGAGAGAAACCCTCATGATTTCAACATTTGAGCAAGTGGCAGTCAAGGTCAGATGTCCTTGTTCTCCAAATTTATCTGGTAGTGGGCAAATGAGATAACAGGGAAACTTCTACGTAACCATACAAAGCTAATGAAATTCTGTATTTTGCATGCTCACATGAGAGGAATTTATGTAATAATAAGTACCTGAGACTGGTTTTGCCAAAGGCCACCCCATTTCATAAATTGAATGGAAAATAAAAGATGGTGGTGTTGAGCGAAAGAGACAATGCCTACCGAGGTGAAGCCACACTGTATCTTTAATCACGCTCAGGAGTGAAAGCAAGTGAGACTGTGGCATGAGGACAGAAGGGTGCTGTGAATTTGCCAAGATCTTTTGGAAGCCCTTTGATGCCAGGGCAACATCAGCATGAGGGCCCTGCTCACAGAGCTTGTGGTTGGCACCTGCCAGAGGTGGGGGCCCTGGCGGCGCAGCTGCTCACCAGAAGGAGAAGAGGAGGGCTGTTCCAGCAAAAGATAGGCAGCACGCAGACACGCGAGTGTTCAAGACAAGAGATTCCTAAATGGTTCACAGAGACTGGTAAAAATGCTCTTGATTTTTTATCTTATTATAATATAATAATAATATTGATTAGAAGAGAGATAGAAAGGGAGAAGGGGAAAAAACAAGGAAGTAGTAGGCACAAAACACATAAGGGAAAACAGAATGGATCATTTCTGCATGAATTGCTGGAAATGAATTTCAAGACTGAAGCTAGGAATATGATCGGATGCCAGCAGGTGAAATAAGGACTAGAATAAACCCACTCCAAACCCTCAATTGAATCACAGGACTAGAGTGTCTGGCTTGGGTCTTCTCAGGAAAGAAATGAGGCAAAAAAGCCAACCACAAGCCCCTGACTGTGGCTTGAATGATCTACTTACTCTTAAATAAAGCGGTGTAAAACCTGAGAAACAGTGTGTAAGTTGCTCCACACCTGCTGAACAGCAGGACCAGCAGAGCCGCATAATTTTCCTTAGAGTCACTACAATCGGGACTACATTTTGTCCCTGAAATATATGACTCCTTGTTGCTGGAGATCTCACACCAACATGAGAAAATGCATGGAGGAAAATCTTCCATGAGAATGCTCATAAATGTAAAAACCAACACAAAATACAGCACAGATAAGATGAAGAACAGTATAAGTGTAAAAATAGATTAAAATAGCAAGCCAAATATCAAGGAAGCAAAGATTTACAGTGACAATTTATAATGAAACATCATAAAAAAGAAAAAATGACAGGGTCATCTCTATAATTCAATTTAACCCTGGAGTTTTAGCAGGCCAAATTAGAGAATAAGAAATAAGAGATTAGACAAGATAGAGTAAAATTATATTTAACATTTCAGAATTTATGATTTATCAAGTTAGAAAATACAAGAGAACAGCTATGAAAATTAAATAAAACTAATAAAACTGAGATGGAAAAATGTATGTATTTATAGCCATAACTGACTAGAAAAAGTATTTTAACAAAATAGCCCTAAGAACATATTATGCAACTTTCTATATTTCTTATGAAATAGATAGACAGTTAAGGACATACCCAAATGCCTTCATATTAAAACAAAACCTTTTAAAATAATCCTTGGATTAAACTGAAATTCGAAGTTAAAATAAAAGCCAGTTAGAAATTAGTAACAATTGATAATTGTCTCTTAGAAATTCTGTTGAAAAGTAGTTAGCCTAGGGCTGGGGAGATGGCTCAGTGGAATAAGCGCTTCCCTGGCAAGTGCAAGAGGCTAAGTTCAATCCTCGGTTCTGAAAAAAAAAAAAAAAAAAAAAAAGAAAAGAAAAGTAGTTAGCCTAGAAACTTAAGGTTGAAAGGATTTTTATTAAAGAAAGAGAGAAGCCATTGAAATAACTTTAAGAGACAGAAAGCAAAACTCAATGAACTTAAAAATATAAAATCTTACACATAAAATAAGAAAAAATTATTTTGTTTGTGAAATTTCCAACATGCAGCCAAACAAGGAAAAACATAAAATGTATATTTTCAAATAATCACAAGTAAAATCTAAAAAAGCTCAGATATCTACATTCTTATATTCTTTTTATTTTTTTGGCCAGCTCAGCCCACCCTGAGGGCAGGGCTGGTGTGGCATGTGGTGCTGGGGATCAATCCTCTGCCACTTGTGTCTGCCTATGCTTGCCTAAGCAGGAACTTCAGACCACTGAACTATCTTGCCGGCCCCTCTTATATTCCTTTATTCTTAGAATAAAATCTTCTAATCTCATCATGACTGTGAAAAAAGGAATACAAGTATAATAAAACTGAAAGATATAACATGAAATATGTGAAAATTTTACCATCCCCCAAGTTTTCAATGATTCCTTGCCATTTCATTTATTTTAAAGCATATGTTGTAAATTGAAAGCTGAATTTATCTTATAACATTAACATCATGCAAAATGAAATTTGCCAGTGATAGCAAAAATTAAAGCAATCAGATTCACTTGTGAATAGAATAGTAATGCAATTATGCAGAAATCAATCTTCCTTATGCACATGCACACATGGACACACATACTTACATGTGCACACACACACATAATTCCAAAGAACAAGATGAATACCAAACTATCCTAGCCCTTATTCAAGGTCTTCAAATCTTGTCTTCCTTTAGTTCTCTTAGGGAAATTTCAAGTATTATAAAACTTGCTGCTCCAAACTCTTCTGTGTGGTGTAGCTATGCCTGGCACTGTCTCATTAGGCTTACTGTGTTGTATTGTTTTGTAAATGCTATGGTCAGAAGGTTGTTAGTAGCTCTGTATGGAGGCATAAGCCTTAGACCCAGAACTCTGGCACACTGAGGAAGCAAGACTGAATTTTAGTCCAGGCTGAACAGTGACTTGGTGAGACCCTGTCGCAAAGGAAAGAGAATGATGAGGCCATTCAGTAAGAAGGTCCTCGCTTCAAGCCACAACATCCATTCACATGCATGTGCACACACAGACACACACACACACACACACACACACATACTTAGCATGTACCTCAGATTTTCTCTCAATGAGACACAACTCCAAGTGAAAGGAGGACAGGTATAACTTTGCTCATGATTTCAAGAGATTCCATCCATGGCTTACTGATTCCAAGGCACAAACATGGCAAAAGTTGTGTTAGAGCAGAGCTGCTTAGATCATGGCCACTGGGAAGCAGAGCGGGGGAACAGCACTGGGGAAGAAGGGGCAGGCACCCATGGTCAGGGCTCTACAACCCACCCAGACACACTGAACAGTGCTATTCTAATCCCTTATGTGGATCCCTAAGCCAGTCCAGGTAACAATTGAGCTTAACCATCACAATTAGTCTCCTTTTGTTTATTATATCCATCAATTCCCTTGTTGTCACTAATTAATGTATTTTATACATCTTATTTAAGATGGTAAGTACTTTAAAAAATGTTTATGTTCTTCACAGATATATAGAAATATAAAATTGCTGGGAAAACTCATGTAATTTGTTAAGTATAGGTGAGACAGCAAGTCATAAATTATCTGATGTTTTGTTTACCTTCAAAATGCATAAATTCATGTTTCTTATTAATTTTCCATACTTTATTTTAAGTTCTAAATAAGAAACAAATTTAATATATTGATTATAGTAACTTTAGGATTTATTTCAAGATGTATTCAGTCCCCAGAATGCTCACAAATCTACTAAACATTTGTGGGTAATAGAACCTCCATGACACGTTGTATGCATTTGATCTGATAGGTTGCAGCACCTTCTATACTGTGTCGCCTCCACAGCCTCCCAGATGCCGTTTGTTCTTAGAATGAGTTACTGTCAGGCTGTTCCTGGTTGGTGACAACATTTTTGTACCAAGAAACAGCTTCTTGTGATACCTGATTCATTGTTTGCTGGGCAGAGATTACATGAAAACTACACCCAGCTGAAAGGTGAGAAACAAATGTATTTCATATGGCAAATGAATCTTAGAGCACCTTAAAAACTTACTCTGCCACTGCAAACAGTGGCCCACTCCAGAGGCTGTGTAGTTACTGTGCATCACTAGGAGGCCAAAACATCAGTCCCAAGGACAAGTGGCAAGGATAGCTATGTAACCATCATCCTGAGATAGACATGTCAGAACACATACCTGTTCCTCCCTAAACACTCTTGGTGAAGTATCTTGAAAAGTACTACACATATAATCAAAACTCTCTATAGTAAACTTACAGATATCAAAATAATGGAATTTTGGAAGATTTCTCAAGTATAAAGCAAGACTTGCACTTCTAACAGGAAAAATAAACTAAAATTACTATGAACAGCTAGCTAAAGTAATAACAAATGGCCCTGGTAAGTCAGGAAAAAAAACACTATTTGTCTATTTAATTATTTCTATTTGTGAACATCAACATAAATGAGATGCAATTATCATACTTCATATATTCACAAAATTGGCTGATTATAAAGTTTATATACACATATCATTTAATATAAGAACTGTTCAATATGACAGCAATACAAAAATATATCTGGTCTAAATAAGGGGCTCTTTATGTAAACAATACATACCAGAATCAGAAGACTTATGGAAAAATTGTATAGTGAACCATTATATTTTTTAATTGTGATTGTATGATAAAATGAAAATATTTAGGACAACTTAATGAAATAAAATGCACTATTTGTTAACTTGCTTTTTACTTTTGAGTGTTTACAATAGAAAAATTTAAATTGCCTGTGTGGTTATATTATACCTTATTATGAAACAGCATAAAATAGCTAATATTGAGGAAAAATGAGGTAATATGTTTTCTCCTAAAAAGCAATGTGAAGTCAACAAAAATCTAACAGAAACAATCTGTATAAGATAAGTAGGAAAAACATTATTAAAATTAAAAGCTTTTATCTTTGGATAAAAGAATGATTTACAGCAAAGATAATTAAGACTATGCTCCTCATTTAAAATCAGGCTGCCTGACAGAGTGATTTCAGCTACCTTACCTTGCATTCTGTTTGGATATACTAATGTCAAATTATCAGCATTATATAGAAATGCTCGGAGTTGATACAATTTGCATTAAAAAATCTTATTTTTTGAAGGAATTGCACTATTTTAAAATGCATTAGAATTACTGAGGAAAGTTAAGAAATTGTTGACAAATCATAAAACTAAAGATTGATACTTGCTTTGTTTCTAGAAAAAAAAAACAATACCTATAACTATCAAAAAATACAGATAGTATTTTAAGTTGGTGAGAAAATAATGCCCAAAGAAAATTGAGCAAAGTGTTTAATAATTTTAAAAATGAACAATAACATTAATTTTTCTTATAATTTACACATGATAAGCCTGGGGCAGATATCTTTATAGATAACTGGGCCTTAAATTCATTAAGTAACCTAAACAATTTAAAAATGTGATCATGGCAAAAGGAAGACATATTTAGGCATCATAGAAATGTTGGAAGTATAAATGAAAAAAAAAAAAAAAGAAAGAAAGAAAGAAATACAAGGACAGATACAGTGACTCACATCTGGAATCCCAGAATTCTAGGATTCTGAGCCAGAATGCAGAATTCAAGCCTAGCTTGGGCAACTTAGTGAGAGAACCTGTCTCAAAAAAAAAAAATGTTTTAAGGGCTAAGGATGTAGCTCATTGTAAAGGTCATAGCTTTAATCCTCATACCGGAAAATCAAGATGAAACAAATCAGGTGTAATAAAATAAAACAAAATTGCCAAACTTCAAGAGGAGAGCAAGAAATACAAACTTACAAATACTAAGGACTGAGATATTGAAATTCATCACTATTCACCAGTGGAACCCCCTCTTCTTGGAGAGGCAACAGATACCAAGAGGAGAGCATAGGAAAGTAGATGTTGTTAAGAGAAATATTATAACAAACCACTGACATATGGCATTTTTCTCCCTTATGCCAGTTCCCTCTGATAGAAATTTATGAAGGAACTTGGTATCTTGATCTAAAATAATAACAATGTGTTATGCATATAAATATTTACTTTCTCATCATGTAGTCCATGGTTTGTAGACTGAATTTTAGTTTGGGGCATGAACAAACATCATCTAGCTGAACAGGATTTTTTGAATTATTGTGAAATGTCAGCTCTTAAATGACACGGCAAGTCATCTCTAAGTAATAAAATTTAATATCAGATTTGATTTCCACTTACATTTTGTGTGTTCAAGGTTTTCATTTCTGAAAGGATAATATTGCTCTGCAGAAGTTAGACACTCTTACTTCCTATCCAATCGCTTTGACGTGCCTGTTCCTTTGAACAAAAATCTCGTTTTAAATGCTCTTTTGATATATGAGCTTGCAGTTGCTATGAAATTACTCCTAAAAGCGAATTGCTGATGAAGGCTTTGGACTTTGCAAAAAGTAGTTATTTTGATACATTTGTTGATATTTTCTCCGTAGGCAAGGAATAAGAATTAACTGGAAAAAAAGAATATTTTTTTGGGTGAATATACCCGAGGAAACAGCAGGCAGCAGTCATTTTCCAAAGCAAGAAAAATATTTTGTGGCCTGGTTTTCCCTTTGCTCTTAAGGTGGTCCATCTCTCATTGTAATGCCACTTTAGAATGTGGCCATTGAAGACTGAAAGGTCAGGCTGAATATGAACAGAAGTGAGTGCAACCAAAAATTTAGAGAAATGCTGCTTAATACCTCCTTCTATATAGGTCTGTTTAGATTGGACTGAAATGGAGCACAAGCATAGCTGCCTAGTTTAGGGATGATGATTATACTTTACAGTTTGCTTAAGGGTAGTTGGCAGGGTCTTCACTGATTTAAATACTGCATAGATCAAAATGTTCTATGGTCGACTCTTTTCCTTATTCTATACCACTAGTGTCTTGGTGGAAGGTAGAGTTGTCTGGTATATGGTTCTTAGAAAATTGTTTATTTTTATTTTGAAAGTAAACGTAGTACAAACTGTAATCCACAGATTATCTTCATGTATTAAAGAAAACCTTGTACATAAATGTATTCTCTAGCCACAGTCATGAATACATTTTCAAAGCTGTATTCTGTGCAGACACCTCACTATAGTCTGCTTCTATACCGTCCACTGTAGGCACACAGCATGTCATTATTACATTTACTTCTCCAAGTGACCCATTGTTATTTTCACTTTTCCTCTGCTCTTTAACATCTGCTCAGGACTGGCCAAATAGTTCAGCGGATTAAAGCGTCTGCAAGTAGTCGCAGGGGTTGGGGCTTTGATCCTCATGCCTGCCATGTGGGCCCTGCCCTTGGGGCATGCTGAGACAGCAATTGAGACTGGGCATGGTGGCACACACCTGTAATCCCAGAGCTTGAGAGGCTGTAAGCAGGCAGATCACTAGAGTCTGATCTAGTAGTGAGATCTTGAACACGTTGTAGGCTATTCCCTAAAATACAATAAATAAATAAATAAATAAATAAATAAATAACCTACTCATCTCTCTCACACCAACCCATCACCTGCTGCCTAGCCATCCACTGGGGAACTTGTGTAAGCCATTTTCAGGTTTTACTGTTTTTCCATTTTTATGGCTTCCTCTGTTGACTAAAGGGACACATATTCTTCAGTATTGGTGGTGTGTCAGTATAGTGCCTTTATTTTATGCTTGCATACTTGGAGATTTTAGCTTTTCTATTCTTTTCTATTTCTATTCTAATATCTATGGGATATTTTCAATTTTGTTGCCCATCCACCCTAAAAAGTACTTTTCTTTTCTGTACAATTTTCTTCTCTATAGTTTTTAAGTTCTGTTATCTCATCCTTAAATTTTTCCTTTTGGGCATTGTATCAGATCTCCTTTGTTGGATTTTTTTAATCTTTTGACTTTTCCTACACTTTGCCAATTATGCTATTTTATTAGAAGACACCTTTATCTTATTGCTGCTATTTATTCTTCTTACATTAGCCCCATAATTTTAACTTCCAAGAACTTTGATGATCCCTTTTGTGAGGAATTTCCATCAGTTTATAGGTGTTGTACTTTGTAAATCCTCTGCAATGACACCACTGTTTGTATTATGATATTTGCTTATTTATTTACTTATTTTAATGTATTTTGAAAATGGTCTCATTACACAGCTCAGACTCTTGGTGATCCTCTTGTTTCAGCCTTCACAGTGCTGGGATTACAGGTGTGTAGCACTATGCCTAGTCTTGGTGGCACTGGCTCAGTGCACCCAAGGGCAGGGCCAGCACAACATGTAGTGGTGGGGATCAAACCCTGGTGTCTGTGCTTACCTAAGCAGGTGTTTAGTCCACTGAGCTATCTCATGTATTATGATCTTTTCTATGGATCATATGTGATGCCTCTATGATCTAAGAGACAGGTAGGAGGAGCTTCATTGGAAACACTGTATTAGGTGCTCAGTGCAGATGGATGTGGAGATGTTCGTTTTACAGTTCTTGAGTTGGAGCTGGTATCATTCTGGGGACCTTAATCCTTAAAATGTCATTGGAGCCACCTTCGTCTATACAGGCCCCTCAGGGCCTCTCTCTTGGAAAGCCCTATCTGCTGAGGTGTGAAAAAAGGGAGGCCCAGAAAGGGTGGGGTCTATGAAGGCTTTTGTCTACAGCCCCAGTGGTGTATTTGGTCTCCTGTCTTCCTTACAGCTTTCTGTGTGCCTGGAGCTCTTCTGCTTCTAAGGTTGTCTCAGAGTTACATGGAGGGCAGTCACCCTTCTTACTCTTGCCAGGCCCTGCGCTTCCAAGATCCTTTGTACTCTTAGCTGTGTTTACAACCTCTCAGGTTTCCAACATTTGGGAAAACTACTTACACCCATTTTCTTCATCAATCTGTTTATTTGCTGTGTGTTTATGACCTTTTAGTAATACTTATATTTTCATGAAGTCCTAGGACAAAAAGAAAGTTCATGCAGATAGGCAATCCCTATCTTTTATATTCATTCATTCATTCATTCATTTGGTACAGGGTCACTCTACACAGACTCCTAGCGATCCTCCTGTGTCAGCCTCCCCAGCACTGGGATTACAGCACTACCTTGCTCAGTTTTGGGCCAGCACCCTGCATACAGGGTTATGGAATGGCACAGCATGCAGTACCAGTGATCGAACTCTGGTCCTTGTGCTTGCTAAGCAGGTGCTTAAACCAATCTCCCCAGTGCCAATCCCCCATCTTTAACAAGAAATTGTCCTAGATATTTTAACTTCCATACTAATATCCTGCCTAACCTCAAGTAATTGTAGATTCTATCTTTGAAAATGTCCACAGTAAGTATTCTTTTCCTCATTCTCTAAGTTGTTGCATAAAGGTTATCTCACAGACAATCAGTAATGCCACCGACTTTGTAGTGATTTAAGATACTTCCTTTTGTTTTGAATGAAATTTCATTGTACCTCTCTCAGCTGATTAGAATGGGTTTGCTGGCTTTGAAAACCACTGGAAACAAAGACAAAGGCTTTTGACAGGAAATCCATGTTGCATGCTTAGAAATACAAGCTTTTCTTGTTGAATGCCAACATTTGTGAAGTTCATATTTGTTCCCAACCTTAAACTTAGCCCAAAGCAATTTGAGTGAAGAACAAAAGAAAACATGTATACATGGGCTTTATTTCTATTTGTTTAAGATCTTGTGCTTTAAGAAGTGATAGCTCATAAAACTGACATTCTAAAATCAGAATTGATGGGATCCCTTTATCATTGTCTTTGCCTGTCTTTGCAGACTAACAGCGAAATGCTTCAACCTATCCAGAGCACTCAAAGCATTTTAACACATATAGAAAATGGAAATAACTAGCTTGTGAAATATGATTATTACTCCCAACCACTGTAATTTTTCCCCTTAGTGATCATTGTAATTTTTAACGCATAACAACAAGGATATTACATTATTCTCATGTGGCTGTTTTCCTTGTGATTTCATCCTTGAATGCCTGAAACATTGGTTCTTAAATATTCTGCAGAATCTAAATCCATGTCTCCCTACTTCCTAATAAGATTGGCCAATATCTTGAAAGTAAAAGTACTTTCAAAGAAGTATAAAATGAGTTTAATCTTTCAGTTTTAGTTTCAAAGCTGAACTTTAAGTGTCCATTTCAAAATAATTGTAATTTTCTGAATTTAGGAAAGCTACAAAAACAATTGTACTATTGAAATATATTTTAGAATATCTTTGTACTTAAATATAAGTATAAAAGAGCTGTTATCACTATGATAATAAGATATGTGTTAGTTGAATTGCTGGTTTTATTTTTACTTTTTTTATTTTTGCAGTACCAAGCATTGAACTCAGGACCTTGAGCTTGCCAGGAAGGAGCTTATGCTGCTGAGCTATCTCCCAAGCCCCTGAATTGCTAATTTTAATAAATATTTATTTGTGTAGAGAACAAACAAAGAACAATGGATTACAACCAAAAGAATAAATTCACAGCTCAAGAAAGCAGAAATCTAAAAAGCATTAACGCAACTCAAAACAGCTAAGTCTCCCTTTTGTCCTTGGGTAATTATGGGTTGGGATATTTTTTCCTGTGTATCATTTCCCCCCTCTCTAACATAGTGAGCATAACCACACCTATTGTTTTATATATCCTTCAGATGTACCTAAACCATGAAATGCTTGAGGCCTGTACAATGCCACTGATGACAAATGTGTTTTGCTCAATATTATAAATCAACTTATTGATGACATGATGTAAAACCATCCTTTATTTCAAAAGACTTTAATAAACTATATTATAGCCTATATTAATATTATAAAATGAAATATTCTGTACGTCCTGTAAGATATAACTATGGAAAGCAACCATGGACTCTAGTGCACCAGAGAATAGACCAAAAGTCATTCATTATAGTAGTATCATTTCATTTACATTTTATACATATTATTTTCCATCTTGTTATTTTTATATAAAAATCAAAAAGTAACATGAATATACATGGCATTTAAAGTTCATTAAAATATAGATGTCAAAGCTTAAGTTTTAATGATTATAATGATTTAGTAAATCCTTTGAAATCTTTCATATTTTTTTTTCTCTGCTCAAGGGCTTTGGGAAAATGAGTAGGGTACCAAGAACCTAAGCTTAGCTTCCAAAACATAATTTCCAAAGAGCACCCTTTTTCCCAAAATCCTAATGTGGTGGAATGGACATGGTTACTGAAAACTGTATGCTTGGCACCCCCTGCCAGACATTATCAGAACAGGCATGAGGTAAGCCAGGACATTAGAAATGGAATGAATACAGTAGAAAAACTAGCTGAGTGAGATTGATATGACTCTAGGAATAAAGGCTAGCAAGAAATTCCTTGTCCTCCCTGGAACTAGCTGGAAAAGAAGTAGGATTATCTATGCTCTTCTGAGGATGTGGAACACTCATGAACTTTTGGGAAAGTGGTGTGGGGTCACCTTGGAGGAGGGATTATGAGAATGAGTGGGAAAATGGATATCTGCTTCCTTAACACTTGGGTGAGTTCCTGGCATGTACTCGCCAAAAGCTCAGTTTAGCTCAAGGACTAATAACCAAGTCTTTGCTAGGCAAAGAATCTTGGGTTAAAGGCAAAAGGATTGATATCTGGCTCTGTAGATGAATAGCAAGTCACATGAAGGCCACCATAGATCCCATAGCGCTGAGTTAGGAGAGAGTGAAGGATCCCTGAGGGGTAGTACTTTAGAATGTGGCCTAATTATGCCATAATATATATATATAATTTATATAATAAATATTAATTATATTTGTAAGTATAATTTTAAAATATATATAATTATAAATATATATTGAACAAGTTGCTAGTCTTAGAAAACTTGGGAGATAAAATATATTCTACTGATTAATAAACACCAATTGAATCTAATTAAATTACTCATGAGTTCTTGCAATTTTTATTTATTACTGGAAGCCCAATGCCCTATCCATTGTGTCACAGAGCCACCTTCTTGCAATTTTTAAAGTATGAATTGTTTTTAAATTTTTAAAATTTTAGAAAATGCAAGGCAAATGTGTCATTCAATGATCTAAGATATTTTAACTGGCTCTGTAAATTATAAATACTATAAATACTGAGGTAGGGTTACATTTTGGGATATAAAACTCCATCCTTCACTTAGTAGAAAGCTCATTTATTTTGAACACTTGACATCTCAATAGACTGACTGATCTTCAAATGGCAGCGATTTATTGTTTGATCATGTGAGCTTTTCTGCACAAGCTGGCCCATCCTGAGGGGAAGATCATCTAACAGCTACTTAATAACGCATCCCTTCAATACTTACTGAAGATGTTAATACTAACTACTGTATATCTCTGATTCAATGAGCTTCTCTGTGAATTGCTATGTTATAACAAAACTGACGAATAAATGAAATTGTCCATTTTAAGTATACCTAAAACAAAGAAATATGAGCTCATTCCTTTTTTTTTTTTCCTTCCAAATTTGTCTGCTTCCTTTAACACGGGCATCAATATTGACTTTGGTGTGTAAAGCAATTTGGGATTCACTTACCATCTCTCCCTTTGACTTCACACACATATCTAAGGCATCTTTGTTTTACTTATTTTCTACCTAAACCTTCAAAACTTCTGTTTTCTTCTCATCACCACTCTCACAGTGGAGACCCCATCCCTCCTGTGAGATTTTCACTATTGGCTCTCAATGCACCTCTTCTCCTGTCTCCTGTGCTGTTTTCAAGTTCAGTTGTTTCTTCTTACATATTCATTATGTTGCTGAGCCTGCCACAGAGTCCTTTATCATAGTTAATGCATTTTTTAGTTCCATAATTTCAATCAGGTCATTTATATTTCCTATTCTTTTAGTTGAGACATTTCTATTTTTAAATTTGTTTCAAGGGTATTTATATTTGCTTAAGAAAGCGCTTCTGTGATTTTGAGGATGGTTATTTTAAAATTTTGCCAAATAATTCTAACATTGTGTCATTACAGCACTATCTCTTCCTTCCTTCCTTCCTTTCTCCCTTCCTTCCTTCCTAACTTCCTTCCTTCTTGTCTTAGTTACTCTTCTCTCGTTCTGGAACAAATATCTGACAACCAAAATGAAGGATGGAAAGGTTTATTTAGCTCACAGTTACTGGAGGTTTCAGTCCATATTCAGCTGGGTCCAAGGCAGAGCAGCTTGCTTACTTGCTTCTTTCTTTCGTTCTTTCTTTCTTTCAATTCAACTTGTGATTTCTTACTCTTGGTAATATGAGTACTTTCTGATCATATCCTGGACATTTTGGCTACTTTGTTGGGATGCTCTGGGTGGTCCTTCAATCTCCTTTCTAGTACACATTCATGCTGTTCAGTTTTACCATGTAGATGTGGACCTAATTGTGGGGCTATCATTCTAATGACAACTATATATTTGGAACCTTTGAGATCCTGTTTCCATCTGCTTAGTTTCCCAGCTGCCATGGGGTCACGCACTGAACTCAATGGATGTCACCTGTAAAGACATACCTACTTCCAAGGCCAAGCTTTCCTGGTGACTGGGTTCTAAGAGAGGACTTTCTGGTCTCTCTTGCCTGGGCTTGTATCCAGCCCCTCACTGGTCTTTCTTGGATGGGCTTTCTCCAACCACAGGTTGAGCTTCTAAGGTTTTTTGGCTGTCCATTTTCTGATGGGGCTCCAGTTCCAGGAACAGACAACACTTCTGGCCTCATGTTGATGGAATTCCATTTCAATAAAAGCAGAGAGTGGATTTCCTGGACTTCTGTCTCTTCCTGGTGCCAAGTAAGCTATCCTCCTGTTGAGATGCAGATTGGCACACAGATTGTCAAGGTTCTGTGGCTCCCAGGCCACTCTGCTTTCCATTTTCCAACTCTCTAAATCTTCCTATGCTTACCTATTTCATTATCTTTGGAGGTTTAAATGTGTACCTAGAGGGCAGAAAGAGGAAATGATGAGTCTATGCAATTTGGTTCAGACCGCAAGCCAAGACCACGTGTTCTTGTTACTCTCTACTTAAAATTCTTTACTTAATTTTCTTGGCTTCCAGGTAGGATCAATAATCCTTAGCCTGGATTTACCAATGGGAATCCTCTCTTGACCTTAACATTAAATAGTAATTTATAAAGCTTTCATTTTGGCTTATATAACTGTGAAGATCACTAGTTCTAGTGGAGATACCATAGCTCAAATGCATGGATAGACTGTGGTCAAGTATGGCTGCTGACTAGCACTTTAAAATGCTTTATTTTTCCAACCTGATTGTGCAAACAGCCTTTCAGTTTCTTAGATGTTTTTTCTACCTACAAAACTGTGCTCCTGCCTTTTTCTTTGCTTGAAGCACCCAAATCCACTCTCCTCCAGCCTCCTTTTTCACACACACACACACACACCTGTTTCTTGTTTTATTTTGTTTTATTTTATTGATAAACAAATATCAATGAGACAGTTTCAAAGCTGATTAATAGGACATTTTCAATAATTAATATAT
>NDGN011411435.1:0-10272 GCA_002564285.1 Tympanoctomys barrerae
CTGGGGAGGCTGAGACAGGAGGATCACTACAAGTCTGAGCTGCATAGTGAGACACTGTACCAAATAAATAAATAGATAATTTAAAAATAATTAGTTTCTCCCACCTCCTACTTCTCCATCATAGACTTCGTTGTCAGACTGTAAGATGAAAGGACTGATGTTCTGTCAGCTTGGTGACTGCAATGAGAAAGATACATCTTTTGTTTTCAGTGCTGGGAATGGAACCCACAAGCAAGGTACCACTGAGCTATATGACCAGCTCAAGACATAGCTGTTTCCCAACAAGCAAAAGTTCTGGACAGGAATTTCATTGGTTTGCAAGTGATCGCCTGCCCTTTTCTGCACTGATCCTTGTACCAAGGGAATGGTGTCAATGGCTGTGTTGGGCGCGGGCCTGCAGCAGCCGGATCTTACTGACTGATGTAGGGAGGGGTGGTTTCCTGGAAGAACAATCAGGAACAGGGAAAAGAGCACTGAGCAGACAGAGGTAACAGATGGTCTTTGGGGTAACGTACTAGGCTGGTCCTCCAGGCAGCAGACACAGAGCAAGGAGTGAATGTGCAGGGCTTTGAGGAAGATGATCTATGACAGGAAACAGGTGGGGGCCAGGGAAGGCTGGGGGGCCCTCAGACCCCAAGCCAGGGCAGAGTGCAGGAAGGTTGGGTAGGACTTTCCCAGACTTCTCCACAGTCCCAGAAGGTCCAGCAAGGCCTCAGGGGGCTCCAACTGTAGTCTGTGACAGAATCCTCATCCTGTAGGGGCAGGCCTGCCACAGTGTCCCTGCTGTGCTCCGTGTTCAGCTGCTGGCAGCCCATGGGACACATGGCCTCATTTGCCCTGGTGTGCTTGAGTATGCTGCATCTGGGGCTTTTAGTGCATTAAGTTTCCAGCACTAGGAGTCTGCGAGGCCCTTCCTTGTGGCCACTACAGATCATAGATCATATTCAGAGTATCTCATTGATTAAAGGTGTTTGCATAGCTATTAGGTCAGTTGGTTACAAATAAGGTTACCTCAGCTTCCAGTTGACAGATGGGAAAACTGAGGCGGGAGAGGATACAAGGTGTTCACCGCCATCGCAGTACTCAGTGATGAGATGGGACTCATACCTGACTGCTGCCCCTTTGTCCGTGATGACAGCTCTGTACTGGAATGGATGATGTCCCCCACATCCACATCTGCCTGGTGCCTCAGAATGTGACCTTATTTGGAAACAGAGTCTTTATAGATATAAGTACTTAGGTTAAGATGAGGTCATGACTGGGGTTCAATCCCTAGCGTGCTGTGCTGGCCCTGACCCCAGGGTGCGCTGGGATGGTGAATGACACTGGGCATGGTCATGTGCGCCTGTAATCCCAGTGCTTGGGAGGCTGAAAACAGGAGGATAACTACAGTCTGATCTGTGTAGTGAACCCTGTACTAAAAAAAGAGGTCATGCTGAATTAGCGTGAACCCTGAATCTAATATAATAAATGTCCTTACACAAAGAGGGAGAAAAACAGAGACAGAGATAGAGACACAGGGAACCAGTGAAAGAGAGAGAAGCCTGAGACAAAAATGAAAGTTCATATCCTGCTTGTCCATGGAAACATCTATCCATCCATCCTTCTACCCATCCATCCACCCACCCACCCATCCATCCATCCATCCATCCACCCACCCACCTATCAATCCATCCATCCACTCACCCATCCATCCATCTATCCATCCACCCACCCACCCACCCACCCATCCACCCACCCACCCATCCACCATATTTATCCATCCATCAAACCACCCAACCTGTACTATACATTAAACACTGTTCTATATTCTGGGGCTACAGCTGTGGACAATTAGGTGTCTGAACTCATGGAACTTATATTGGTCAAGATAAGCAGTCTCTTTCATCTTTGCCTCTCTCTCATAATAAGCTGTCAGATGGAGGTAGGTGCTAGGCAAAGAACCATGAGACACTGAGGTGATGAGAGAAGGACTCTGAGGAACTTGAATGGCAAGAATATGGGGGTGCGCGGGATAGGCAGAAGCTGAGGCAAAGACCCCAAAGTGGGATCCAGCACAAGAGTTTGACCCACAGAGTGAAAGCCTAAGGCTGGACAATGATGTGAGATGGAAGGGTGGTAGGGGATAGGCACCCAAGAGGCAGGATCTGGGAGGGAAGGACAGATGGTCATGGCCTGTATGTGGACTTTCTGGGCTTCTTTATTTTCTGTTGTTGTTTGCTTGAGTGCAGTGAGAAGATACCAGAGTTTTTCAAGAGAGGCCATGGTAGGTCTTGGCTTGATTTTTAGGAGGCACCTTTGGTTGGGGTGGAGGGTAGAGCCCAAGAGTCAGGGAGGCCACAGATAAAGTTCTAGATAAGAGCTGCAGCAGCTGGGAGGCTGAAGGCTCCGCTCTGTAAGATCTGTCTTAACAATAAAGCTTTTAGTTCCAGCTGTGCTGATTTGTTTCTTGCAATGGAATACATGGTGATTATGACTCTGGGCTTTGGATACCGTGTGTCACTTTTCCTCACCAAGCTCTGAAGTCTTCGGTGAAGTCAGCAATGTTTTCCTATAATATATCTTGCTATTTATTTTTCTCATGTCTACTTTTTCCTCCTGTCTGTGTTTCCAGTACTCTGGTCATTTCTTCTGGGACTACCCTGGGCTTGATTGCTGAGAAAACTCCTCATGACTGCAGCTTTTCTACTTCCTTTGCTACTTGCCTGTCATTACTTACCAGGCTGGGATAGAGCTCAGTGCTAGCTAGAACATTTGCCTCACGTGCAGGCCCTAGATTTGTTCCGGGTAATTCTTGCTGATAACACTGGCATTTTCATTGGCTTCAGGCCCGGCAGGCTTTTGCTAAATGTGTGCTGAGCTTTCTAGGAGTTTTTTCATGGGTTTCAATCTTCACAGACTTTCAAGGAGGTTGACATTCTTACCCTATTTTGCAGATGAAAATGAGGAATCTTAGACCCTCTGCTCCCTTTCCCTGCAATGAATCATGGGAATCTCAGGAGGGACCAATGAGGAGAGAAGATTTTTACCCTTCAAGGTGGCTTGAGAATTATGTAGAAAGACTTGTCCTATGCTAGACCCTCATGTCAGACGTAAAGACAGATGTGGCCCCTGTCCTTGGGATTGTGAAGCAGCCCTCGACTGTGGTGTTAATCTTGAATGATGATCTGGCCCTGATCTACATCTTCACGTGTAGGGCAGAATGGGAAGCTGCCTGCATTGGGAGGGATTGAGGGAGTCCTGGGCAGAGCAGGTGCCCTGTTCCTGGCCCAGGCAGGCTCTTCGGTATGGTTCATGTTACGCAGGGCATGAGAGCGTGGGCTCCAATGTCAGAGTGATGTGGGCTGAGTCCCTGCTTGTTTACTTGCTAGCAACCTTGAACAAATATCTTCCCCTCTCTGAGCCTCAGTTTTCTTATCCGAGAAGTGGGAATCAATCTTAGGGTTTACTTTCCAGAGTTGCTGTAAGTGTTCAACAATATCTGGACGGGAAAGAATTTCACTGAGGTCTTGGAATTTGTGATTATTACTTGGGAATTTGCTATTATACACTCTGGTGGGACTATTGGGTGTAAGACAGGAGGAACTTCAATCTAGACTAGTGTTATCAGAGAGGTCTCCTCGGAGAAAAGGTTTCTAAGCTCGCTATCAGCAAGGTCAGAGATGGTATCAGTTTTCTCCTATATTTTCAGTTTCTGGAACACATATTTGCTTGTTGAGTGAATATATGAGGGACTGGCTGGGCCTCGATGGAAGAATGGGCTCTGCACATAGAAGGACTTTCAGGGACTGTATTTATTACACGAAATCAAGCCAGAACCATTTTTATAATTTTCTTTGTGACACAGAGCTCACACCTCTTGCAGGCTTCACGAGCCCATCCAGTGGGATTCTGCTCTGGCTCCCCTGGTGTGGCAATGTGCCGCCGCCGTTTATTTAAAGGCTCCCCCACTGTTGGATACTTAGCTTGTTTCTAATTTGTCATTCCCATAAGGGACATGGTGATGATGACCTCTATGCACGTAAGGAATCACTTCCTTAGGTGAACTCCTGGGCAGGGTCTCACGGCTCACGCATAGGTCCACATCACTGTAAACATTGTGGACCAGGGGGCCGGGGAGATGGCTCGGTGGAATCAGCGCTTCCCTGGCAAAGCGCAAGGGTCTGAGTTCAATCCCCGGTTCCACCAAAACAAAACAAAAAAACCAACCCAAAAAACATTGTGGACCCAGAGCTCTGGCTCACCCTGCGGAAAGTCTGGGACTCTTTATCCTCCGTGCCTCGCCGCTGCCTGTTGCTCCCTGGTGCTGCAGCACTTTCCCCGCTGGCCTGGCCAAGCGGGACTCTTTGAGCGCGCTCCGCTCTCCCTTTCCCGGATATCTGTCATATCGTGTTAGGGTTGTGTAAACACGATGTTGAGAAGTCTCCTTGGAGGACAGATGCTCCCCAGATGTTGATCAGGTCATGGAGTGGGGAGGGGGGAATGTGCGGGGCGTGGGGGGCTGGTCACGTGGCCTCCCCCAGCTCCTACCCCGCTTCTCTGGTCCCTGAGGAGGTAACCTTATTCAATCTCTTCCCACTTCACATAACAGAAATAAGCATCCGCCATAAGAAGCCTCCCACAGTTCTTTTATAGTTCTTGTCACACTGTTTTATAATCTGGGGGCTCTTCTCCGTCTCTTCCATTATCCTGTAGCTTGGAGAAATAGATTCCCCAGCATCTGGCAGAGGGTAACCATAAAAAATAAAACAAGGGTAGTACGATCCTAATAAACTAATGGTGTAGGGATTGCTTTACAGATAGTATTGCTAAGGGTCAGAGAGGTGAAGTGACTTACCTAAGGTCATGTAGCCAAAGCATGCAAGAGGTAGGAATCTAAGACAGCTCCCTCCCAGCTACTCTGCTAGGCTCATAGAAAGTATGTAGCCCACAAAGTGGGGGCCAGGCCAACCATGACTGAGGGGCTTTCAGAGAGCTCTGACCTTGACCAAGTTGAGAAATATTGTTTGTTTATTTCCAGAGAAATGCCAGTCTCCTTGTGCAAGTGCTCTGAAGAACCTAACAGGAAATAGCTCTTTCTTGACCTCGCCACATCCTGTCAGTGTCCAAGATCCCTCCGTTATAGATTCTTCTTTTTAGTCAGAGCTTAAAGCACCTTGTGAAAATGCAGATTCAGTCAAGTGGGATGGAAAAAGCAAAAAGAAAGAAAATATAGAATCTCTTGCGAGTGTCAGCCGCCTGCCTCCCCAGCGCCTTGCTGAGGGCGAGGACCTCTGAGCGCGCCTCTCAAGCTGTTCCTTACCCTGTGCTTTTCCATCCAGCTCTCCAAAGCCAGCTCCAGCCTCACTGCCCAAGCCGGTCGTCCCGCCCCTCCTGGCTTGCTTGGTTCTCCCTGCCCTGGCAACTCTGGTACTGTCCTTCCCGGATGATGATCCAGCCCAGGCCATGCCTGGGTCCTCAAAGATAGCAGCATCTTGAACAGATGGGGCTCCTTCTGGAACCCCAAGAGTACTGATATACCTCATCCATAGTAACTGACCTTGCTGTGGTTGGTGGTCAGATGCCCCCTCCTGAGATTCCGGCAAAGGTGACAGAAATAAACATCAACAGTGCTAGGAATATTTCACTTGTTAAACACCAGCCAAGCACCAGGCTGGTTCTGTGCCCTGGAATTCACACACACTCTGCACTGGGCTGAGCTCCTGCCTACTGCAGCCGGGTGGGGACCAGGCATAATGCTGGGTGCAGAGGGGAGGGCTGGGGGTGGGCTGTGCGCGGGAGCACTGGTGAGGGACAGCCTTCAATGAGTAATGAAGTTGTCACTGGGTGGAAACAAGCTCGGGAGAGGACCTGGGAGAAGCGAGAGCCTCCTACTTCCTTTATTTCCCAGGCTAGAGACCATGCTCCTGAATTTACTGGCATAATTGGGGAGCCAGGCCTGAGTGAGGCCGTCGCTAAGGGAGGTGGCGGATGGTGAGGCAGCTGAGCGAGTCTTGGAGAACTGATTCCAGGCAGATCATTTTCCTGAGGTGCTGGAAATAAAAGGGGGAATCGGGCGGATGCTGCCTTGCATCACATCAACTTAGATGGATTTGCATAGGCAAATACATTATTTCACTGCTGGCAATGCGAATGCAATACTATTCTAGTGCACTTTAAAATAAATAGGTAACATCTAAAGTTTTAAGTATGTGGGCATGTATCACCTAAAGCCATCTTTTGGATTATCAGCACAACATGTATTGCTTTTTTGAAAAACACTTAACCTCAAGAATAAATAATAATTGCAGTAGTGACAGTAATTAATAAAGACAATCAAGGGACTCCTGTGGGCCAGGATCCCTCCTAAGGGCTTTGACACAGTTTAATTGGTCCTAGTGCTCCCGCTAACCCCACGGGGAGTGTTATGCACTCTACAGATGGGAAACTGAGGCACAGAGAGGGTTAGCACCTTTCTCAGGGCCACACAGCTTGTACGCAGGACACTCAGATTTGTTTTTGTTTTGTTTTTTGAGTTATAAAGTTAATTTTATTTAGCTTTAGAAGATAGTTAAGACTTCTCAAAAGAGATTGAAGGTATTTTTCTTCCCTCCATAGTATGTGGAAATTCTTTTTGCTATATACCTTCATCCAAATGTAGCATTTCCACATCTTTAAATAATACATATTCTGGTAATGCCTAACAATGTTCGATATGTTTTGTTAGGATACTCAGATTTGAACCCTTCACAAATGAAGCCTGTTGTTCATTCCTTCAAATATACAATACCCATCCACGACCATGAGTTCAGGGAAACACGGCCATGTGGAAGATGTACAGGAAGGGTACTGTAGTCCCATTTTACAGCTGCAGAGACTGGGGATCAGAGCATGTCAGGGATGATCCCAGGGTCACTCGGCTGGTTTTGGGGAGCCAAGAGTCTAACAGCAGCAGAAGCCAAGAGCGAGCTCCTTTTCCCATGATGCTGGACTGACTGATTGCTGATTTGTCCTGAAGCTTTGTTGCAAGGCCTGGTCTGCCTTTTCTGCGGTTGCCCTGTCATTTTTCCCACGACTTGCTACTTTTTCTGGTGGTTAAGATCTTCAGGTCCCAGTGAATCATATTTGTATTCTTCCTCTGTCTCTCTTTTTCCATCCCTTTCTCTCCCTCTGTCTCTCATTTCTCTCCCTCATTTGTTTGTCCTGCCTCTGGCTGGTGGGGCTGAGATGAGCTGTGCTCCTGGAAAGCTGCCCTGTGACATTTCATCCCTTTTGTGTTCCTGATGATAGCATTTCCCTGGGGCCACTGGAGGAGGGAGGAGGGGGACAGGGAGCCCAGCAACCCAGCTCAGGTCCTGAGCAGGAGTCCCTCCCTCTGTGGGGCTGGCGTCTGCACGTGGGTGTGCCTCCCTCTGCACTGCACCCCAGATTGCTCAGATGAGCTGTGCTAAGACTCAAGCCCTGTGTCCTCAGGCTGGGAGGGAGCTCAGGCATGATTGCTCAAGTTGGTTTGCTACAGGCCCCTCATCACAGGGCTCCCTGGCAACCTTGCTGTATTAGTCTGAGTGGCTGCTATAACAAACAACCACAAACTTCTTGGCCTAAAAGAGCATGCATATGTCATCTTACAGCTCTGGTGGTCAGAAGTTCTCAAAGCAAGGTGATGGAGCATCTCTCTGGAAGTCCTACAGGAAAAGATATGCCCTGGCCTTTTCCAGCTTCCTGAGGCCTCCACATTCCTCAGCATGGCATTTCACCCTACTCTCCTCCTTCCAGCGTTGCCTCTCCCCTTTGACCCTGGCTCTCCTGGGCCAGCTCTTAAAAAACACCAGACCTATCCCATAACCCAGGATAATGTCCATGTCTCAAGATGCCTTTTATCTTACATCTGCAAAGTCCCCTCTTGCCACTTAAAGTAATACATTAGCCATTTAGGAGACTAGGATGCAGACAACTTTGGGGGCCATTATGCCACTTATCACACTTATGAAGTGAAATGGGAGCATCCTTTCTTTCTGGGCCCTCTTGGTACCCATCTCCTTGGTAGATAGAAAAGCGAAGGGCCTTGAGATAAGATGTTAGGTTCACAGCCTGCCCCCACTAAGTGCAGTGCCTTGGGCCAGTCACTTGACTGTGTAATTTCCTCATCTCTGAGAAGGATCAATAATGTTCCACAATCTCTTCCTATTGTTGTGACCCCTGCAATGCCCTGGGCTGACCAAGCATTGCAATGGGTGAATATCAGGCACCAAAGTAAACAGAAGTCTATTATAACTATGGATGCCATGCAGAACAAGGGCTATGAACTCAGAGGGTCTTGGCTAGAGTCCCTTCCCATCACTTAGGAATTGAATGGCCTCCAACTAGGGGTGTCCAGCATCTGAATCTCAGTTTTCTCATTTGTAAGATGGAAATGAAACCCTACCATTCTGACATAAGATTGGGGTGAAGTACAATAATCATGGGATGTACAGGGGTAACCCAGAGCTCAAGGGGGAGTGCTGGTTGTTGCCATGACTACTGTTACCCCTTCCCAAGCTTCCTAGGATGTGGGGGAGTATTAATGGGGTGTTCAACAGGACAAGGACAAGGCAAGTGACTGAACCCAGGGCCCTGAGGCATCTCTTTGCAATGGCTGCTCCAGATTTGCCTGAAACCTCAGGGAATAGTACAGCCAGGCTGGCTCAGCCTTGAGGACTCAGGTTTCAAGGAGTCTTCCTGCAGCACTGTCACAAAGCTGTCAGAGCTTGCTGATTCTTTGAATGAAGACTTCCAGGAGCACTCAGGCTAGAAGAGAGCAGTGGAGATGGAGATCAGAGCAGGGGCAGGGTGGGGCCGAGGTCCTGAGGAGGCAGAGCCAGTTCCTAGAGGACAGTGTCACCAGGGAGGGTACAGAGCTCTGGTTTCAACCGTGTTATTATTTTTTAATTTTGCTGCAAAGCCTTTATTTCAGTGAAGGCTTGGACAGATGCCCAGTATGCAAAATCATTTAAAAGCACAACTGTTCCAGTGGAAACCAGGCCGGGGGTCAGTTCAGGCCTTCTTTTCACTTGGTGGAGGGGGACTGGGAGGGGGACTAGTTTGGGAAAAAATTAGCAGGGTGGTAAAGTCATAGGCTTTGGAGAAGGATGACTTGAGATTTACAGCCTGCACCCACCGCTTCCTGCCTGGAAGAGCTTCAGGGCTTCACCTCCTCTGTCTGAGTCCCAGTCTCCTCATTCAGAACCGAAGCAATATTAGCATCCAACTCACTGGCATTAGTAATTGGCCAGCACCATGTCAGCCACATGGGGAGTGTTCAGGCATTTAGCTAACTTCATCCTCTGAATAGGCTGTAGGTGGGATAGAAATTCCTTGGGACTAGGGAACAAGGTACCTAAGAACTATGAATGTTCTGATTCCCCCACTGGAATCCAAGGTAGCTTGTGTCCTTCTCTGGTTTTCTTAGATGGCTACTCAAATGTTTACTGAAGGTTTACTGTGTGCCTGGACTGTTCTGGGTTTGAGAACACAGGTCCAGGTATCTGAATGCCTTTGATTCCACACTTAACTAAATCTTTAACTATGGGCAAAGAAAGTGATGTCCCTCTCTGGTCCTCAGGTTCTCCATCTGTAGAGTGCAGAGACTACATTTATATTGTGGAGTTTTCCCAGAAAATATTCAAGGGGATCTTGCAAAAAAAAAATACATTTGAAGAATACATTTGAGCTTGACTCTGAGAGATAAGCATTCTGATTCATGGGTCATAGAGTCATAAACCCTGAGTCTGAATGCTGTGACTGCCACTTTCCATGGACCTTTGAGTATGGAATTTAGTTTTTTTCAGTCTTATCTTTCTGATCTATAAAATGAGGATAATAATAGTACCTTCAAAGGGTCTTAGTGAGAACTCAAGATGATACATGAAAAGTTTGTAGCAAGATGGTGGCACATAGTAGGTTCTGTAGCTGTCACTGAAATCATTACCACTACCACCATCTTGACCACAACCACCACCACCAGCACCCTCATCACCATCATGACCACCACCATCACCGCCACCATCATGACCACCACCAGCACAATCACCATCATAACCACCACCACCATCACCATCATCACCACCATCATGACCACCACCGTCACCACCACCACCACCACCACCACCACCACCATCATGACCACCACCACTACCATCACCATCACCGCCATCACCACCACCACCACCATCATGACCACCACCGTCACCACCACCACCACCACCACCATCACCATCATGACCACCACTGTCACCACCATCATGACCACCACCA
>NDGN011411444.1:0-13863 GCA_002564285.1 Tympanoctomys barrerae
TATGCAATCGGGCCCATTCGCTCTGGAGGTTAGGGCAGGACATGTGGTGACGGCTCTCCACACTCAATAGTTACTTTTTCTTTATTAAAATTTAGTGTACAATTATTTGTTAAAATTTCAAAATTCAGGATAAAAATCACAATGGAAAAAAAAACACCAACCAGAAGTAGCTCAAACATTTTTAAAAAAAGTGTTCATGCAATACTAAAAAAAACTAATATCAAAAGTAAGACAAGCATGTCTTTGGACACGTTATAAATCTTGTGCCTCAGTTCCTCTGCCTGTAAAATGGTGATAAATCCTCCTCCAGATATTGTAGCAGTGATTCTCATTGGCACATGGAGTAGTCTGGGGTTTTACAAGCGGAAACATACAATACAGGACACATATTTTGTAAGATTTTAAAACAATCACCCCCAAAAAATCATACACAAATTGTGCAGGAAATCTTTTCACACACCCTAAAACCTAAGAATCCAGCTGAGGACCTGGATCCCACACTAATGCCCTGCTAGAGTCCAGCTGATGACCTAGAGCCCATAACAGTCCCCCCGCCAAGTCAAATGGAGGCCACTGACAATGCCTCTTGCAGGCCTGTTTCAGGGATCTGTGCTGGGAAGGCCCAAAGGTCAGTGACAGAAGCTAAAAAGTTTGGGACAGTGTGATGAACAATCTGTGCTAGCAGGCTAAGCGATCTGAACTAGAGGTAGGAAGTAATGCTCAAAGTAAGAGGCAGAGCTCCCCCCGAAAGTGCCACAGCCATCCACAGCAACAGTGAGGTCCTAGCTCCTCTAATGAGGACAGCTGAGTTCCTATTAGCAAAGCCAACACGACAAGCTTCTCCAGGAGACAGCAGTGCATATTTTCCCTGCCAGAACCAGGAAACAATGCTTAAAGTGAGGGCTGGAGCTCCTCCAAAGTAAACCATTGCCATCCTCAGTGACGGCCAGGTCTTGAGCTCCTCTGATGAGAATGACTGAGTTCACGGCAGGAAAGCCAGCCCAACAAGGTCCTCCAAGAGAACCAACAGCTCTAACAGCTTGCCTAGCAGCTTCACTTCTCCAGTTCTGCCTTACGCTGCTGGCCACAATCCTCAGGGGGACTCCCACACCCAGCAAGCAACACAAGGTTCAGTTCAGCTGGTGTTGCAAGCGACCACCAGCCGTTCACCCACCATGGCGCACATCGACCCTTCGTGCATTTTACCATCGCCACAGCCCTACTTTCACCAGTTAGGCATTGAGGTTAGTGATCAAAATAACTGATCCTCACTCAAACTTCTGGACCACTTTGTTAGAGAATTTTATTCTTTGACCAAAGGGACAAGGGAAGACTCTGGGAATTACAAATTCATCATGAAAAATGTCTGGGGCTCACAGGCCACCACTTTCTCTACTGAGATCTGTGGTGGGTAAGACACATGGGGACTCCTACATCCATAACTTCCATCCCCAAGCTATACAGCTGAGCATCAAGGGTCCCTTCTACAAGGATTTCATTTAATTACATAATATGCCACAAGTATTTTAATCAGTGATACATAACTCCAGGTTATAAATGTCCATTATTCTAACTCCAAAAACTGCCCTCAAACTAAGAAATGTACTTAAATTACATTAAACTGATCCCCTCCTATCACTGTGCTGGAAGACAAACAGAAAGCAATGCTGGAATAGGCTCACAAAATCTAAGTAAAGTGAAAATGACTTTATTAGAAGGGTAATTTGAAAGGCTTAATTTTAGGAAGCCAGGGAGTAGATATGGTAGATAAAGGTTTGCAGGTTGGCCTGACCAATCTACTGACACTCAGCACAGCCTCTGGGAGACGCTGCTCAGAAACAGCGCGGACAGCTTAAACTCCAGGTGCGCTTGCTGTGTGCGTACCTGTTGCTCTGGGTCATGCCACGATGATCTTAAACCAACGACATCTGTGTTTAAGGGGGCTTGCAACTTGGAATTGGTTTAAATATTTAAGGAGGTCAGCTCCATCTTTTTTGATTAAAGTCAGTAAGATTTTCCATAACTGACAGGATTAATCCTACAATTACTGAGCTGGCTGGTCTTGCAAATAAAAAGTTGCTCCTTTTCCATTGCTCCACAAAAAAAAAAATGATATTAACTTATATTTTAACTTCTCATCAGTTTTATTACACTGTCTTCTATAAAACACTAAGCAAAATCAACACTCTCGGTTTCTACTAACTCGTGACAGAAGGCAGAGAAAAAAAGGGAGGAATGGTAGGGGACAGAAAAACCTGATTCTTACTGGTAGAGCAAAGAGAACTCTTGAGTGTAGATTGTTGTTTTTCAGTTAAAACGTCACCTTGAAAGCTATCAGCAAAGCTGCTCCGATGATGATCTAGCAGTCAGCACGCAGCCGCACTCAGAGACCCCGGATCCCCATTAGCAGCAGGCTGAGTACCGGCACAACCAGATCGAGGGGTGGAGAGCGGCGATTACACTTAAAACATGCCTATTTCAAATAACAGGTTCCATTTTAAAAGCTAGATCAATTTGTTCTCAAAATAATATAAGTCCTTCTGGTATTTTAGGGGAGACAACATGGTTTTTTGTTCTTACAAAGCTAAGTTTGTTATATTTAAGGGAAAAGGCGGGGCCGGGGAGACGGCTCAGTAGGATAAGTGCTTGACTGGCAAACGCAAGGATCTGAGTTCAATCCCCGGTTCCATCAAAAAAAAAAAGGAGAAAAGGCCTGCTGCCTGGCACAGATAAATCAATCCAAAATTGGGGTAGGGAAGTTAGTGGAAGTGACGAACAAAATTACTTTAGCCAATCAAAACTGAGTGTGATCAATTATATAGGAGACATTTGTACTATGGCATTTTATTAGATTAAAATTTGATAAACTGAGCCTGAGCCTAATATTAACACCTTTGTTTAGCACTCACTGTGCATCAGGGATTATGCTAAAAAGCTCTATGTGGGGCTGGCCAGATAGCTCAGCAGATTAAAGTGCCTGCTTAGGCAGACACAGGGACTAGGGTTCAATCCCCAGTGTGCTGTGTGGCACCGCCCCCGGAGCGCACTGAGACTGTGATTGAGAGCTGGAGCAGTGGCGCACACCTATAACCCCAGTGCTTGGGAGGCTGAAAACAGGAGGATCACTATGAGTCTGATCTGTGCAGATCTTGTACTAAATACAAAAAAAAAAAAAAAAAAAAAAAAAAAGCTCTATGTGTGTGCTGTCCATGAATCAGCACCATAAACCAGTTTTACACAAGACAGTGAGTTCTGTGCCCAAGTTACACAGCTCCTAAGCCACAGACCCAAGATCACAAACCGTTGTCTTCCTGGGGCCCAGCCCAGGGTCAAATACGTGTAGACCATTCCTGAATAAATGAAAATAATGGCCACAAATCTGACATCTTCACTTCTCTACCACACTCCCCTCTGCGCTTAGGGTGAGCACCAGCAGACTGAAGAGCTCTCTTGAAAACCTCAAGAGTTAGCTTTAAGGAAAGCTGAGCAAGCATTTATAGTGAACGTTCCTAGAACTCCTCCCTCCAGCTCTGCCCTCTGTGCTGTGTCACCCCTGGCCATCCATACGATGAGACTGGTTAGACTTTTCTACTTCTACTGTAGAACTAGAATTGTATATTTTACCAAAATGCTGGTCTGTAATGGGTTGGGAAAATGAAAACAAAAAGCTGGCCCTTTATATAGTCTGAGATAATGACCTACAGATCAGTAATAAAGATGGATGCACTAAGTCTAAATGTGCTTTTTTTCCTGCTCATATTTACTTTATAAAGCCACCTCACCCCCCAACTTCCTCCCAGACGCAGTAACAAAGGTACACAGGTGTCCTATGGTCCACATACCATCTCCCACAAGACCTCTGTGTGCAAAGATGTGACAACAGCATGACAGCCCATTCCACTGTCCCACCGGAAATGGTGATTACTTTGTCTTACTAGTAGCTTCCTTTCTCCCTATCCTGGAGTCTCAGAGAGAACTCAGGGTAAAATTTACGTTTAGTCCAAAAGCTTGAATTAAGTTCAAGCAATAGTCTAATTCCTTCTTTGCCTTGAGAAGGTTCATCTGCATGCCTGGGACTAACATAAAGGAACTCGAGATTCAACACCTCCATCGACTCCTCATCCCACCTCAGCACGCTGTCAATGGAAGAACACAGCCTGCTTAAGACATACCATCCATCAGGGTGTAGAGGGCAGGCAAGGGATTACAAATGACATGGAAGTGGCACCTGCTCTCTCAATGGTTCTACTTGTCACTAATCACAGGAGAGAAAGTTTAAACTTTCATCTGGGCAGAAAGGTAACACGAGATGGCTGGGCACCACTAAGTGACTTGCACCAACCTCAAGAAGCCTGGACAACATCTCACCTCTGCCCTGGAGCTCCGAGAAGCTCTCTAGATAGCAACAACCATCGCTCTGCTCACCTCCTACGTGCAGTTCTGCGTTTACCCTGGTGCCTCCGCGAAATAGTCTGAGTGATTTCACCCTTAGTCTCTGGGTGTCATCTTTCCATTTAATCCTCAGGTCAACTGTGAACCCAAGCTGCTTCTGATCTACCTTGACAACCAGCCCAGGTTCTGGGAGGCCCCTGTCTCGCTAGACCTACCTGGACAGCAGGCTGATACTATGAAGCCAAACCGAACAGAATATCGTGTTATATATTTTTCACTGGCAGCTACCATAATCTTTTGAGAAAGGTATCATCTTCATTTTTATACCTAAGAAACTGAGCCTTAGAAAGGTTACTAAGAACATGCCCACATCTTTCCTAAGTGCTATGTAGGGAGCAGAGCTAGCACTCAGTTGCCTATGTAAATTCAAAAGCTCTTTGGGCAAGGCACACAAAACCACCATGAAGCATGATGAATTAAAGGCAGAAATAAAGTCCCTGCTACAGACAATCATGGGCACCTAGTCACCACAGGCCACAAAGTGTTAGATGGCGGAGGCAAAAATGGCAGCATACTATGCAAATAAAGCTTCATAAAATGATACTGAGTAAGAGTGGCTAGCTATTAGTGGTGAAGCACAAATATTCCCTCCTCTTATTTTCCCAGTGAGATGTAAGCCATAAGCTCACAGACCAACTCACACAGCACCTTCTCCGTGGGCCACGCCTGCCCTGGAAGAACTTGCTTTTCCCTTTTCTCTTTGTGGATATCATGGTATTTACCACCATATGAGTCATGGTCACTTTCCATGCTGGCCTGAGAGCTTCACAAGGGCTCGATCTTATTGTGTCCGCATCCCTAGCACTCCACCTGGCACACAAGAGGGTCTCTATAAAGGACTGCTGGGTGAATCGGTAAGTTTATCAGTGACAGTAATATTTCCCCAACATTCTTTGTCAAGTATTGGTAATTACTAAGCTCCAAATGTTATGAAGCTGATTTCAAAAATGAAAATACAAATGTTAACTATAGTCATTTCAGCAAATTACTTTGACAATATGAAAATAACCTCTACGGAAAAGCAACAATTTGAGGGTTAAAAGCTCTTATCAAATAATTTTAAGGTTGACATAATGAACTCCAAGACTACAAAATATTTCCAAAACAAAATAAAAGGAAGCGTATGTTCCCTGAACCAAGGAAGCATATGTTCCCTGAATCAGATTCAACACAAGATTTGAACTTCTGCTATTTCACCTCTCTCTGGGACTAGGCATTTTCTGCTCTGGGTGATTTCAATGAAAATTTTAATATGTCATTTTACATAGTAGTAGATTTTCACTTCTGCATTTTTCCAAATGCTTATTTAAAGAAATTATACAACTTAGCACTGTTTAAAATGTGCTATAACAGCCAATGCTGGTAGCGTAACACTGACAAATGGATTAATTATATCTCCACAAGAGAAAAAAAATTAATAAATTCACAATGTAGAGTTCCATTTTTACTTTTTTATAAGAAATAATCACTTATGAGAGCAACTGATATTCAACAGAAGTCTCTGAAAGCAACAGTGAACACCAACAACCAAGACTTCAGAGTCTGAGTGGGGCACACTGGCCGCCAGCTGACGGTGCCAGGTAAGAATTCTTAACAGGTCACACAGGTACTGTTCCTGTTATGGGGAGACAACCTTCAAAACTCTGAAAACCAAATTTAAAAATGTTCAGGATTTCTGAAAAACAAGAAAAAATGAGTTACAACAATTAACACAATGCAAATGCACAGATGAGTTTCTACAAAAAGAGCAGGAGTGGGGTAAGAGAAGATATTAGCACAGAGAAAAAGGAAATCTGACTGTAGGTCATGCACTAGACAGTGTACATCATGGTTAAAGGCCATGAGTGCTTATGTAGGAAAATGTTCTGATGTTTAAAAGGTAAGTACTCAACTATTAATTTTCCTAAAAATTTCAGTGAAAAAAATAAAAGAATATGGGTAAAGAAGTAGGGGAGAAAGCATGCAAATATGGAGAAATATTAACAGCTGGGGAATACAAAGGTGCTCACTGGGCTATTCTTTAAACTCTTATAAACACATGTCTTCTAAACACATGAATTTTTTTTAAATTTTATTTATTTGTGTGTGTGTGTGTGTGTGTGTGTGTGGCCACTCAGCCCACCAGGGGGCAAGGCTGGCTGGCATGTGGTGCTGGGGGATTGAACTGCGGTCCCTGTGCTTTGTTAAGCTTGTTCTAAGTAGGTGCTTTAGACCACTGAGCCATCTCACCAGCCCCAACACATGAAAATTTTTACAAAATGAAATTTTTAATTAAAAAATGTGGAGACCTGCTATGTGATCCAAGGTAATGACTCAATATCAACTGACCATCTCTCCCTACCCCCAACTCAAAAACAAAATCAGAAAAAATCATTATTTTTTTTAAAAAAACTGTAATGTGCAAACAACGAAGAAATGCTTTTATGAAGGCTAATATCAAGGGCTAAGGAGATAGCTCAGTGGCATAAGCGCCTACATGGCAAGCATAAAGTCCTGAGTTTGGGCCCAGGTACTGCCAAAAGAAAGAAAGAAAGAGAAAGGGTAATAACAAACTGTGTTCTGACTTTCTAAGGCTAATCCCTAACAGGCTAAGCCCAAGGCTAAGAGTTTGGTTTTGTACTGAACCATGTTCAAGAGAAAAAGCTGAGCAAGACCATTTTTGAGAAACTAGATACTCTGATGTGGGATTTACTGAAACTATTTGACTTAACCCTAAGATCTGAAACTGAGAAACAAAATTTTCAATGAAGTAAATAGCTTTATGTACACACATTTACTGTATTTTTGAAAAAGGGATTATGACATGGGTTTTTAATAAACAGAACCAGTATTTCTTTTTCTTTTTCACAGTGGGATGACAGGGTACCGTTCAAAAATAAAAGTATGAAGCACTATGAGGAAGACACCAAAGGTGTATCTCTGCTAGATTTCTGAAGATATCTAACAGTTACTCCTCGTGTCCTGTAGCACATGCCCACTAAAGCTATGACGGAGGGCCTGACTCTCTAGCACCATTCTTCACTCATTTCCATTCATCACCCTGGAACATCCCTTTCACCTCAGTCCGAAGAAGAAACCTAGCTTATAAAACCAGAGACTTCTGCAGACCCCAGAGTCTATGGATTCTATCTGAAAATAGACTAAAGCCGATTCCTTTCACTTGTTGGAATAATAACCATCAGACTGTGGGCAGGCACTAAAAACACACACAGGAGGGAAATTTAGGACAAAGTGTGTTTTTAAAAGTGTAAAAATAAGGGTCGGCCAGATAGCCCAGCAGATTAAAGCTGCTGCTTAGTCCGGACAAAAGCTCCTGTGCTTAAGAGTGCAGTGGCCAGGGTTCAATTCCTGGCTTGCCAGCCCCACCCCCAGGGCATACTGAGACAGTCATGGAGGCTGGACATGGTGGTGTGTGCCTGTGATCCCAGCACTTGGGGGGCTGAAAACAGGAGGATCACTATGAGTCCAATCTATGTAGTGAAACCCTGTACTAAATACATAAAAAGGTAAAAATGATCCTAAGTAATGTATCTGTTGAATATTTTATCATAAATTTCCTTATTTTTATGAACTGTAACAAAGGAACAGGTGTTTAAAGGAAAAATGTTTTTATTCAGATTTAAAATTTTTAACAGATTACTATAGTATGACTATCAAAAGCCAAACACTTGGAAGATTTAGAAAACTCGTGTTAGAAATATATTACAATTCCTGATAGAATTTTATTCTATCAGAAGTAATTAAATACATATTACCACACTTATTTATTGTAATATATAGCATATATATTTGTGTGATATAAATATGAGGTGTGATCAAAACAAACTGAAATTAATAAAGTAAAACACACATTGCCTTGTGGGCTGGGGACATAGCTCAGCAGCATAAGTGCCTCCCTGGCAAACATAAGGTCCCAAGTTCAATCCTAGTACCACAAAAAAACAAAAAAACCCCACGCTATTTATCTCCTTCAAAATGCTCCCGTTCACGCCAAACACACTTATCCCATGGTTCCTGCTACTTTCTAAAGAAATTCTGAAAGTCTTCTCATGCATGTCTTACTTATAATGTTATAAATAACTCAAAGTTCTGACTTGATTTAAAATGTTGTCCTTTCATGGTTACTCTGGTTTTGGGGAAGAGCTTCCTGTCACATGGTGTCATGTCCAGTGTCTAAGGTGGATGAGGAATGCTTCATGATGCTTTCATAAACCTGCTTTTTGCTGAATGGCGCTTGGCAGCAATATCTACCATTTTTGACCATGCCTTAAAAGGACACTCACAAAAGGACTTCCAGAACTGCTAAAAAAGTGGCAAGAACGACGGGGTTAGTGTGTTTGAAATGAGAGGCAGACTTAGACAGAGAAATTATTGGCAATGTATCTTTTACTACAATAAAAGCTATTTAAACACACCAAATTTTTATTACTCTATTTCTTCCTATGCTATAATATTACAAATGTTTTCAAATTAAATTTTTAAAGCTTTTCAGTAGTTATTGGCATAAATATAGCATTTACTTTTTGAATTATTACTAAAAAATAGATCAGTAAGAAGCAAACACATACAGATTTTTACTTGATTTTATCTTATTTTCTTCCCCTAAGTTCTGGTTCATACACTAAAGTATTATAGTTTAATTCTGAACAGAAAATATTTTTAAAATACAAGTATCAGAAATGGTACCTTATGAGATAATTTTGTAGTTATTATAAACAAGTATATATGTATTTTGAGTAGAAAATAATTTTTTATTTTTAGGAAATGTCACTTTTACTACAAACCCTCCTTTTTAGCCATTATAGTCAAGAGTTACAGAATTTCCTCTCCTGGATGTCTTAAAACTGTTTTGATATTTTTCTTTTCCAGAACACAATTTAAACAAAATTTTAGAAGAAGTAAAATAAGAAAACCAAAATAAAGTGTAAACTAGCAGATGATTAACTAGGTTCCATTTTTCTTTCTTATGCCAGTTATTTTTATCTCAGGCAATAAATGTCAGCCCAAAAGACTGAAAATGTATATAAAAGGCTTAGCACCATTCCCAACCCATCAGAGGTACTTTATAAATTAGTTTGCTTTTCCTTCCAATAATAACAAGAATCATTCCCATAATGGTCGCTAGCACATTACATTATTGGGAGGACCACTTTACCCCTTTATGGCTTATTGTCCTATATAACCTAACTCTTAAACTTATCATTTTACTTATACCAAATTGATTTCTGTTGTTTTCACAAATATCTCCAATTGCTATTCTGGAAATAAACTAAAAATCTGATTTGATTTGATTGACTATTTGTTTATTTTTGGCATCCCATCATTTCTGCATTTATAGCCAAATCTTTCTGAGATATACTAGACACAATAGGAAGGGGTGTGTGAAATAACAGTGTTTCAAAACTACACCATATACTGAAGGCCCTAATCCATCAATTAACAACTGACATACTGTATAACAAATATTCATGGAACTTACACATAAAGGTCAGAAGTCATACAGTTTAAGAAAGGGAGAGCATTTATTCGAAAACTAGCTACATTTCTATTGAAAGGTTTTCACCTTGTGACGATGAGATACACAATACTCTATTTTCTGTCCTTGTTTCCATCACTTGTCATTATGGTCATATTTGACAGCCCTGCTTTTGATAAAATTTTGTGTTTTACTGACATAAATTTCATCTCATTCCAGAATAGGCAATCTACACTTTGTTCTCATCACTTAAAATATGGTCTGAGATTATAGAACGTTCAAGATGATAAAATATATGTCATTGTCAAATAGCACATTATCCTAATTTCTGTCATTATAGAACTAGCCACAGTATAACAAGAATAAATTATGCCACTAATTGCTGACAAATTTTTAAAAATTCAACCATAACAATTTTTAGTGGTACAGCACAGGTGAAAATAAGGTAGTTTTATGAAATAAATTAGTTAATTTTTATTATCTAAATTCTAGTGATGTTGATTTTGGGGTTTTCAACAAAAGTAGTCTTTTTGTAGTAATTAGTGGAAGCCCAAGTTAGCAGCGCTTTGTCTTCTACCTGCAGAGCAGAAAGTGTTGTATAAAAGTGAGTTTTCCAAATGACAAGGTGTCCATTTAAATGCACACTCCAACTATTTTGGAAAGAAATTCTCTTAACTGAATCCCCATACCTCCTTAGCACATCAAGTAGCATAGTCTTTTGAATTTAATGTAGCACTGTTACAGAGCGAGATCTCCCCTTACTGTACATTTGCTTACCAAAGAACAAGACAACAAGAAACTTTAGAGGTGTTAACAAATGGAAAGCAATTTGTTCCTATTCCAGGCAGCTTGACAGTAACAAGTTTAAAAACCTACACTGTAAAAGTTTTACTACCCCAAATGAAAAAACTCTCTCATTGGTTTTTGTTCATTTGCTTGTCTTTCCTTTTTATAATTTATGTATTTGGTACAGGGTCTTACTACACAGCTCGGACTCACAGTTATCCCCGTTTCAGCCTTTCCAGCTCTGGGATTACAGACATGTGCCACCATGCCCAGACTTGATGGCTGGCTCAGCACACCTGTGGGCAAGGCAGGCGCCTTGAATCCTGCTACCTGCACTTGCCTAAGCAGGTGCTTAGTCCATCAAGCTATCCTGCTGCCCTCTCATTGCTTCTAGGTCTCTTTCAGTCATCTGATAAACCACTGCTTCTAACTCACTGGCAAATCAGATAACCATGCACGCGGTGTTATTATTAAAAGCAAGAATAAACACAATGGGATAATAGTCTTCAACTAAAAGGTGTCTCAGCTTAGGCCACAGTGTGGCACAAATTTAGCCACTCAGAAGGCATTTTCAATGATTTCCAAATTCATGATTATATCAGATCAGTGTTCCCTGGGAAAACAAGGAACAAGTTGTTATTCTCAGCAATAAATCTCTTTGTACCTTTTGGACCAATAATACTGTCAATTTTTAAATCTTACTAGGTTCATCAGCAGTAAGCAAAATCTTAATAGACTTACCTGAGGCTCGCCTCGTGAATCTGTTTATTGCTGGAGCTAAAAGAAAAAAGCAGAATAGTATAATTAGATAAAAAAATTAATTTTTTCCCAAATCTTCAAAAATTTCAAATTAGTAATCTCATAATTCAAACAGAAATAAAAACATACAAAATGAAAATATACAAATATAGAAAAATAAGTATTTAGATTCACTAATACAAATGTAAATTAAAATCAGTATTTTACCTATTAAGTTATTTTCCAAAAAAACACTTGAAAAGCTTTGGTTGCAAATGCCTGAAACCACTTAATTGAAACAGTGTAAATCTATATAATACCTTTAGAAAACAAGTTTCCAATAACGCCAAGTGCTCTAAGAGTTTTGGGCTCTTTAAATGAGTAATTATACTTTTAAAGGTTTATCTTCAGAAGGTGCTAATAGAGAAGAAAAAAAGCAATGTATCAGCAGATCTATCTTTTCTTTTTTCTTAAAAGTTAGGAAGCAAAACTAAAAATGCTCATGTATAGTGACTTCCTTCTTAAGTGAAGGACAGTACCTATATCCTTGAATATCTGTGGTTTTGACAGTATCCATGCAAACCGTGCCCATGACATGCACCGCTGCACTCTAAAAGCTGCGAGTCTGGGCCGGGGCATGCATCACTGAGCTGGCAAACCTGCCACCTGCCCACACCCTGACTCAATCCAGCTCTGCTTCCTGGGTCTGCTGACACAGTTATCCCAAGAAGTAGAAGAAGATTTACTTTTTTTAATTTTATTGTCTGCAAGTAGGTAAATTTATGGCTCATATTATATAAGAAAGAACAGCATGTACTACACTGTAGATTTTGGTAGCAGAATCTCATGTATCTACTATAACACTTTTTAATACTTTAAAAATAGTGATTATCAAAGTTATTTACATTAAAAATGCTTACATCAAGCAAAAATAAAATTTTTATCAGCACCGTTAAACTGTGTGAAGAACTTATAAGCATGCGAACAAGGACTAGAACTGTCAGATGGTTTCCATTAATCCTGGTAACCACACCATAAATACCAGGCCCTGTACATTACTGATGAGGAAGTTTTACAGTAAGGTGTAGGTAAATGAATTTGCTTCAGCTCACACAGCCACTCCGGGCCAAGACTGGAGACTCTGAACCTAGGGATCCCATACCTAGCCTTAAAACCCTGCCTCGGAGAGAGCAGAGTGAAAAGGCTGATTCTGGCAATCACACAACAGGAGGCAAGTGTTTTCTTTCACACTGATCTTCACTGTCATCCAAAAATGAACTCTGCAAAATAATTCACTAATATAATTATTGAAATAGTATAGTCTGTAGCAAAATTATACCCTTCAAATTGATCAAGAGATAAAATTTTTATTTATATGCCAAAATAATGTAGCCATGTATACGCACAGTCAAAATGCATGTACCTACACTAAAAACATCCAGCAGGTAAACCACACAAACGTTATACCATACACTCAAAAAGATCTACTGGTTTTCTTGGAAACTTTTAGACTCCCTTTTACAACTATTCTAGAACTCAACCTACAAAGAGTCTCCCTGTCAAGCTACAAGGACAGAGACTAGAGACAAAGTGCAAACACATTCAACCACAGGAATGCAGAATGCAGAGAGCACGCAGATAAGGGCAAGGTGAAGGTTGGAAATCTATCTCAGCCTTGGGGCAAAAATAGAGAACTCACTCCCTACACTCCACCCTCCAAAAGATGAAACCACTAGGCAATAAACTCCGGGCTTGACCAGTCAGGAAGCCACTGTTCTTCCAGGTCCTTGGGTTTCTGCATCTTGTTGAGATTCTTAAGGCAGAGGATTTCCCTAATGTCTTCTCTTCCACCCATACCCTCCCACAGTTCCTTTCTTCCTCCCTTTTCTGGAAATGGAGAGATGCCAGGGCTTCTCACAGGCTGCACTAGTGATCTATCATTAACACACACCTCGCCTTCTAGACTGAGTTTTCTAACTGTATGAGGATAATTTCGACTATCACACTAACAGAGGTCACCCTTGACGTTTGGCAAGCAAACTCCAGAATAGCCCTATATAAGAAAGACCTGTCCTGTACCCTCTTGTCCTACATGACTTTCAGATATACCCCGCTATGGTACAAAGTCCATTTGCAGCTCTCTGAGCCTAGATCCTAATTGCTGTATACATATACAAGACCATATTATGCAGTTTTAACATAATCAAATTTTCCCAACACAACTACAACGTAAATCAGAGGAATTGTCTTTGCTTCTGTGTTTGCTGTGAGCCACTTGTGGCATCTGAACAAGGCAATTATGTTTTCCCTGAATTTTGATTTCCACTATTAGATTTTTACTCAATGCAATTGTTATGGTTTGTGTCTAGTTGTCCCCCCAAAGCCTCATGCAGTCATGGGGGGGGGATTTC
>NDGN011411449.1:0-18864 GCA_002564285.1 Tympanoctomys barrerae
GTAATCCCAGCACTTGGGAGGCTGAAAACAGGAAGATCACGAGTCTGATCTGTGTAGTGAGACCCTGCACTGAATACATTAAGAGAGAGCGAGAGAGAGGGAGCTACCACGTGCGCTGGCTATGTGCGCTCAGCTACACACAGGACACTGGAGCCAACACAATGGGCAGCTGCAGACCTTGCTTATGCAGGGCCTTCGTGGCAGCCGTGACCCGGAGTGGAATGTGGGCCGTGCTGCCCACACGCCGCGGAGCATCAGCTGTGCAGAGGAACTACACTGGGCCACCTACGAGGAGGTGACAGAACAGGGGAGCCTCACACTAAGGGAAGTAAGCCTGACTGAGAAAAGCAAGCATCTCATGTTCTCTGACACGCAGAATCTCAGGAAGAGAGCATAGAAGTGAGAGGAAGGCTACTAGGCAAAAGCAAGGGGCAGTGGCAGGGAGGTGTGAGGGAGGACAGCGGGACGGGACGGTGTGACGAAAACGCGCATGCGTGGAAACACCATGTCGAAACTCAGTGTCCTCCAAAATCAAAGGCATGGATAGAATACTTTTTGAAAACAGAAATCTTGGGGAAAGAGAAGAAAAGCAAACCCCAGCCCACCCTGCTCCATGTCGACAGGCTCTTTCGAAAGTCCCAAGTACTGGGCAGGACATGTCAAAGCCCTGGCGACCTGGTACTGTTCCCAACACCCGGGCTGCACCTGCTTCCCGTGCTGCCCAGGAGCCTCCTGTGGGGCGGCAGCTGTGTGGCCACCAGGCCTCCCACCCATGCTCCCTGTGGGTCCTGGGGTCCACATATGAGGATGTCCCCACGTGTGGGTCTTCACAGCCCTATGTGTCACTGATACAGAGCCACAGCCACACCTGTGCTGCTTGGGACTGTGGTCTCACTGGTGTTTCCCTCATCTCTGAAGGGCTCAGTAGTTCTGGAAGGATCGAAGCTGGGGCAAGGGTGGGGCTCGTGAACAGCAACTGCCTGGAGAACTGCGCATGAGTCATGCTACATGCTACACTGCAACACTTTGCAATCTGCTGAGGGGCGATCCCACCAAGCTAGCCGATACACCAGCTCCCCCTGTGTTTGTGGAGCAGCTCCAGACCTCTCCTGTCATCTAAATGAAATCTTCTCCCAGGCCAGCATCTGCCTGTCTGTGCTTCCTGTACCTGCGAACCACCTGTTCACTTGGCTTGAGTTGGACTCCTTGAGACCCACCCAGAAATGAGGCTGTGCAGCCCATCCCTGGCCCCGCACCATGCTCTCCAGGTCTGCACATCTTTCCTTTGGAAGGCTGCGTAGTGCTCCCTTGAGCACAGCACCACACGCTGTGCTGATGGACACTCAGGTGCTTCTGCTCCTTGGCTCTGAGAGCAGTGCGCTGCAGTGCGTGCCCCCAGAGCCTGGTCCCTGCTGCAGTCACCACACAGAGCCTGATGCCAAGCGTGGAGCCCACTATGAGCCTGAGTCACTGCCAAGTACTCCTCAGTACCTACCCTCTGTCCTGGTGACTGCCACCTGATGCCACCCAGCTCAGCCTGCTGCGTGAGGCACTTTCCTACTCTGCATCTTACCTCCTTCATCCCACTGACCACAGCTGACCTCTGTCTGCCTCCCTTGAGGCATCTCCTCTGGGTGTCTGGTCACTGGTGCTACCTCCCCAAGTCCTCTCTGCCCCTCTGCAGGTAGCAGTGCCTTGCCCTGGGCTTCCCAGCTGCAGGAGGAGTCTGTCACCTGCACCAGACCTAGGGGGACCTCTCTGGGGTATGCGCTATGTGCATGCCGGCCCCACCCGGAGCCAAAGCAGATGTAGCGTCTCCGGCAGTGCCCTGGCAGGCATGGCCACCAGCCCCGGGGACATCAGCGTCAGCCCAGGACTCCCACTGATGGCACTGCACGTGTCCTCCGTTGCTCCTTCCATTCCGTCTCCAGTGTCTTACTCATATTCTCCACTGGGAAGGCACTGGCTCCTGGACTCTCCCTCACCTTATTGCTTCAGAAGACGCTTGCGCTTCCTGGCTCAGTCTGCTGGGGACCTCCCTATGTCACTGTCCCCAAGGTGCGCCCGAGTCCACGTGCCCCTGCACCCAGCTCCCAATCTGCAAATTCCCTTCAGCAGCTTCTAACTTGCTACTCAGCCAGCTATTGCTGTGGCTTCTCCCCAAGTCTGTTCAGGCTCTCCAAACTTGCTGGGTCAGTTTCTGTGGTTTCTCATTCTTTGCAGATATTCCAAGTTGATCTGTGTGTTGTCTTCTTTTCTCTTTCAATGTTTTTCTTAGGGCTGTCATTGCCAGCCTGCTCTAAGCACAGCAAAAAGAGCTGCTTTCCACACATATGGTGCCGTCTCCTGTGCACCCCTGTGGTTGGGTCCCCAAGGCCACATTTCCACTCAAGCCTGGTTATTATTCCTGACCACGTGCTGGCCACAGCATCTGCAAAACCGCTGCAGAAATAATGTGAAGCAGACGAAAACGCAGCATGGCAGTGTCCCCACGAAACAAGAAGACCCTCAGGAGGAAAAAGGTCCTGGCAGGTACAACAACAACAAAGGGGCTCTCAAGGGAGGCCAGCCGAGAGGGGGTAAAAGCCAGCAAAGTGACTGTGTCCTTGTACGAAAAAAGGGCTCGGGCGTGGCTCTGTGGGAGGCCCTTGCCCGGCACATGGGAGGCCCTGGCCCGTCCCTTGTGCCCCCGAAGAAGTGTCTTTGTCCATAGGAAGGCGAGGCCGGGCGAGTGTGGCCCCAGCAGCCAGCCTCCATCCCACCAGGGGTCCTTGCTTCAGGGCACACAGCCCTGGGGCGGGTGGGGGGCTGAGGTGCAACCCAGGCGGACCCCTCCTGGCAGCCAACGCAGATCACCCAGAACAGGCAGGCTTCCAGGCCTGGGCCACTCAGCCACCAGAAGGGACAAGGGAGCCACGCCCTGCCTGAGGCCCTGGGTCCCAGCTGGGACACCCCACACACCCAGAGACACCCATGTGTACATGTGTGCCTATATGTACATGTATTCAGCCACCCATACTGCACACGCATGCACGCACGCACATGGGCCTGGGCAGACATCCCTACAAACCCACACCCTCACAGCCTCATACAGGCCCACGCTGACACACATACACACGTGTGTATGCTCATCCACAGACACCTACACACGTCCACGTGTGCCCACATGTCCAGTGCTGGTGTCCAACTAGGACTCCCAGCCCCTGGCTGTAGGACTGCAAACCAGTGTCCGCCCTTGCAGACATGGCCCTGTGTTCAGTCATGTGAGTGCCTGGCCTAGTGGGGCCCATGAGCACCACAATAGGCACAACACTGCCATCAGGAGCCAAGTGTGGCCAGCATCACACACTCGGCAGAGGACCAGGCTGACCTTCCACCAGCGTGAGGACCCCATGCAGGGTCTTGGATGGCTCATCAGCACCCCAGCGCACCCCCTGCCAGCCCCCACCCTCCCCACATGGAGGCACAGCTGTGCAGGAGCAGGGAGCAGGGGTGGCAAGAGACAAAGAGTGGCTCTGGTAGGCAGCCCCTCCCTGGCATGGCCCCAGCACAGCTCTGCCCGGGCTCGGGAGGTGGAACAGGGCAGGACATGGGGGCACCTCCTAGGTCCTGATGGCTGCTGGGGCTCAGCCATGCAGGGGGCCCCCCACAGGCGGCGGGTGGCAGGCTGTGTCTGCTTGGGGTAGAGGCCACCACCCACCAGCTAGCCACACACATCACAATCTTGTTCAAGAAGCACAGGGTCATTCCTGGGTGGTAGGCAGACAGTGTGCCCAGAGCCACAAGCCCCTTCCACTGTCAGGACATAAGCACAGGGGCAGGCCCCTCTCAGCACCTCAGGGATGCACTTCCAGGCCCTGGGGAGAAGCCACCATGTGCCTGATGGCTGCAGCCACGGTCTGGTAGACACTACAGCTCTGCAGGCCAGCACCACCTCGCGCCGTCTTTCTCCCAGGCACCCTTCCTCTGAGACCCAGCCTGTGCAGTGAAGGTGCTCGGCCCGCTTCCAGGCACTTCCTTCTGACACAGTTGAGCCTGACACCCTCAGGCCTCAGGAGTCTCACCACTGGCCAGACCTCCAGCCCACTTCCCTGGCTGCTATGACCTCAGGTATCACAAAGAAAAACAAATGCAGGTCACGGTTGGCCTTTTCCATCGCCAGCTGTGACCAGGCCCACTATGCCAGGCTCTGGCAGGCAACGGTGCACAGCCAACAGGGACCAGCGGCTGGACCCCTGGGTCACATAGTGGGGACACCCCACACCACCTAGACTGCAGGCTCAGTGAGGCTGACCCAGAACCTGTCACGAGGCCAACCCAGTCCAGAGATATGCCTCACGACTCCCCTGCAGGTCACTGCACAGAGGGGGCCTCAGCAGCCCCAGGCTTTCAGCACCTGGCCCACATGGGAGGCAGCAAGGGGAGGCCAGGCCTCCTGGGCCACATCCAGCAGGGGTGGTCACTGAAGTCAAGGCCATGGCAGGACACGTCCCTGACTAAAGATGAAAGCCCCTGGACCCACAAGGTGGCAGGAGCTGCACAGCCTCGGGCTGATGGGAGCTCTGGGTGAGCAGTTCAGGGTAGACCAGGAGTCTTCCTGCTCCTGCCCAGGAAGCTGCCAGGGGCAAAGCCACCTGCCTGGGCTGCCCAGGGAGACCCTGTGGGACAGGGGCCCTGGGGAGGTGAGGGTCACACAAGTAGCAGGGCACCTACATCTGCCTCTGCCCTGCATGGTTCCAGCCAGAACACCTGGACTGCCCGCAGCCTGCGCCTCAGCCCAGTGTTGTCTTTCCCTCGCAAAGGTGCCTCTTCCCAGGCCTCTGAAGCCCATAGGCATGGGCAGGCACCCTCCACTCAGCACAGCTCGTGAGGAGGCCATGCCAAGGGCCACAGGGACAGGTGGAACCAGGAGGCCTGGCTGCCTGAGCTCACCTCAGGAGCTCCTTACCCCTCTCCCCTGGTCTAAGTCATCCTTTCTCAAGAGAGGAACCCACAAAGACCAAACACAGGAAGTGGGGAACAGGCAGCAGGCAAGAGGGGCCCTGCCTCAGGCCACCCAGGAACTGGCTGGCACCCATGGGGTCCTCCCAGGCAGGCGCCTGAACCACACAGCAGGATGCAAAGTGTAAAGCGTGTGGTGGGGACAGGAGCAAGATTAGGCCAGCTGTCTCCTGTCCAGACAGCCGCCGGCTGCGGGCAGGACATCTGCTCACACAGCTGAGTGGGGCCAGGTGGGGCCCGTTTCTCCTTCACCTCAAATCCCAACACATGGCACCAGCACTCCTGTCTCTCTCCTCTGGAGCTTGGACAGCCTGAGGACCCTTCCCCGGGGGTCTGGGCCTGGCCTGCACTGGGGCCCAGGGCAGAGCTGCAGGCGCAGCGGGGCTGTGTAAGCAGGATCACCCTCCCTCTGCTCTGGCACCTGCCTATGCCTGCCCAGACCACCCCATCCTGTCCCAGCCCATATCCCCCCCCTGAACCCCTGGAGCTCACCCACCACCCGCTGATGAGTATCTGGTGCAGGACAGCTTCCAGAGGCCTCCTGGGCCTGCGACACCCAACACAGCCTCACTGCCAGGGAACATTCCTTGCTCTCGCCCATGTGCTCATTGAGGCATCAAGCTGGGGTCTGCACATGGCACCTGCCCACTGTCAGCTCTAGCCCAGGCCTGACTGCCAGTTTGCCTGGCCCTGATTCCCTGGTTCCTGCCTATCCAGCACCACTGCGCCACCTCTGGTGGCCTCTGCCAGTCACCATGCCATGTGACAGGTCCTATCTTCAAAGCACACTCCTGCTGAGACTCTGCCCGGCCTTATGTCCCTCAGGGCCTAACAAGTGACCCATCCGCGTGGCTGTCAGATCAGAGAGTACAAAGCTGGACCCCAGCATGTGCATACACAGACAGATGAGGGGCCCTGCCCTGCTACCAGCCCTGGCACGGGAAAGAGCATCTCTGTGCCCTGGGCAGCAAGCTCCTCTGTGGTCCCCTGAGCAGCAGGAACAGCCCCAATACAAGGCCCTCACACAGGGGGATACCCTAAGGCCACATGCACACAGGACTGGAGACCAGGTACAACGAAGGCACTTCTGGGTCTAAAGATGAAAGAGCCAACCAGGGAGAACATTAAAGGAAGGCATAACCCAACAACAAAAACACAACTGGACCGAAAGACAGGCACAGGAGCTGAGCAGATGGTCTCAAGGCAAACACGCACATGGCTAGGGAGCCTCCACGAAGAGGCCCTGTGTCACGAGTCATCCAGCACATGTACCACACACATAGGGGACCCCTTCACCTCTGCACACCCGCGGGGGAAGCAGAATGAGAAGACCTGCTCTGGTGAGAGTCGGGGAGCTGTGCCCTGCTCATGGCACTGCTACTCAGCCCCTCAAGTGGCCACATGTCCACCCAGGTGGTGACCAGCAATCCCAACTCCAGAGGTGAGCCCCAAAGAACTGGAAACTCAGTCTGCAAGGAAAGAAGTGTCCACCAAGCTCACAACATTATTCAAAATAGCTAAACAGTGAGAACAAACCAGACACCCTCCACTGCCAATTTTTTTTTTTAAACGTATTTAGTACAGGGTCTTACTATGTAGCTCAGACGCGTAATGATCCTCCTGTTTTAGTCTCCCCTGAGCTCAGATTACAGATGTGTGCCACCAAACCCAGATTTGGTGGCCAGCTCACACCTGGAGGTGGGGCCGGCATGACATGTGGTGCTGGGGATGGAACCCTAGTCCCTGTGCTTGCGTAAGCAGGCACTTAGTCCACTGAGCTATCTCACTGGCCCTCAAATGATTTTTTTAACTGCTAGCTGTTTGTCATAAAAAGGAGCACAATGTGGATTCACACTGCATCCACGACGAACCTCAAGAATAGGTGGCTGAGCCAGAAAAGCCAGACACAAAGGCCATGCAGCATACAATTCTGTTTACATGACCCATCCCGGAGGAAAATCCATGGAGACAGGAAGCAGATTAGTGGCTGCCAGGGCCTGGAGGGGACTTAGTGCTTAATGGCTATGAGGTTTCTGGGATGAGGAAAATATTCTGGAATGAGACAGTGGTGATGGCTGCACAGCCCCATGAATGCACCAAACCACTGAGCCGGAGACTTGGCCAGCACATGAGCTACGGGCAGGACCTCTGCAGGCCCTAGTGCCGCTCGGCTGGAGCTGTCCCTGTGGTCCCGAGTGCCCCAAGCTGGCCTTTCTACGGTCCCAGCACCCTGCCTGCTCTGACGTCAGGGCTGCACTGGGGGACTCGGGCCTCTTCTCCATAGGCCGCAGCCCACAGGCCCCACAGCAGGCCTCGGCTTCTATCCTCAGTCTTCCCGGAGCAGCCTGCAGATGTTTCCTGAGCGACGAGAATGCACACGCCAAAACCAACGCGCAGTCCCAGGGTTTACGACGGTGCCGTCTGAGACCTTTTAAAGAAACGGAGCTGGAGGCCCGCTGAAAGCCCCTGGCCTCTGCTGGGGCTGGCTGGCAAGACACGGGATTCCAAAGGAAGGGCTGCAAGGTGCCCAGGCCCCACCAAGGGCAGCCCCAGGCATCTGCGCTGTCTCTCCTCAAGGACCCCGGGAGAGGAGCCAAAGGCTGAGGCCAGCCTTACAGCCTCCTTCCTAGGAGGGGCCTGGGTCCATGCCCCACCCCTCGACCTTGGGCTGGCCCCTTCCCACGCCCCTCTGTTCCTCACTTGCCACCAGAGAACCCAATGGCAATGACACCTGCTAAGTGGGCAGGATGCCGAGCTGGCCAGGGGAAGAAAAGAGGCTGCCCCTGCCCCTTGGCTGGCAGCCACCCTGAAGGGGTCTGGCTCTGGGGTGTCCAGAGGCCTCAAGAAGGGCAAGGCAGCTTGAGCAGGCCAGGGTTGGGTTGCAGCCGGCAAGGGGGCAGGGAGGGCTCCCGGGGGCCACGTGACCCTCCCCGGGGCCAGCCTCTCCTCTCTGGGTTCCTGGGCTGTAACTGGAGCCGCGTTCCTGCCTGGGAGCCTCCGTGCCAGGCAGGGCTGTGGAGAGGGGGGAAGGGAGAGGAGAGCCCCAGATTCCAGTTCCTCCTCCCTCCCTCTCCGCCTCAGCACGACCCGCACCCACAGGCGCTGCCCTGCCTGGGCCCCTCCAGTCTGGACTCTGGTCCTTCAGGGTGTGGGACCATCTTTCTCCCAAGACAACTTGGGCCCCCAATTCTTTCTCTGGCCACCCCTCTGGAATCAACTCCAGGGGCGCCCAAGGTGCCAAGCCTGACCCTCCTGGAAGCTGGCTCCAAGAGGCAGGCGGGCTTCCTTCACCCAAATTCTGACTACCTCTGCCTCTCCACACCACACGCAGGTGTCCCCAGGGAAGCAGCCCCCAGGGGTCCTTTGGTGCCAAAGAAGTAGACAGAGGGGATGACCAGGAGCCAAAAGCCAGACACCCTTGCACCTGCAGAGCCAGCATCTACAGTTCACCCTGCCAGGAAACCAAAGCACAAGTTTTGACAACACCCCAGAGGTCTGCAGGATGCAGGCTCAGAGGCTGCCCCAGGAGGGCCACAGAGTAGCCCACAGCAGTTTCATTTTGGGGCCCAGGAGAGTAGCAGAGAAATCAGCGGAAGAGAGGCCTGGACGAGCCCGGGTGTGTCAAGGGGCCAGAGACAGTAAGGCACAGCTGGCTGCTGCGCAGCTGTGACTCACAGGGGCCAGCGGCAGACGGCATCCTCGGCCTCCCGCCCACTCCGTGGGAGGCAGGGGCCACAGCCCCAGATTCTCCCGGACCTACCAGGAGAGGGACCAGATGGGGACACCAGGGACTGAGACCCTGAGCTGACCCTGGAAGGCAACCCAAGAGAGAGGAACAGACAGAAGAAAGGAGGAGAAAGAAAAACACAAAGGGAAAGTTTCCCATGAAAATATTTTATTTTCTTTGAGAACAGGATACACCTGCAGGGCTGCTTGGCCCAGCGGCCTCTCCCTGCCCCGCTGGGGCCGGATTTCTGGACCGACGGGGCCCTCTGCCGGCCAGGCCTCCGCGCGGCGCCCGGCCAGGGAGGAACAGGTGACCGGCGAGGGCGGCGGCCGGGCGCCAGGGGCGGGCGAGATCGCGGGCCGGGAAGGGAGAGGGCAGTGGGGCGCTGCGCGGTGCCACCCCGAGCCCTGCGCCCCGGAGGAGTGGCTGGTCTCAGGTATCTCCAACCAGGAAGGCGGGGAGAGCGGGAAGGAGGCCGGGCGGAGACGCGCTCGAGGCCACGCAGGGACGCGACGCCCAGGAACGGGCGCCCCCCGCCAGTCCCGAGAGTGCATTCGGCCGGGCCACGGCGGCGCGGGGCGTGCAGCGCGGAGAGCGAGCCTCTCCGGCTCGGAGGCCCCTGGGGCTCCGCGCAGGAACATCTGGATTTTGTACGTGGTTTTTGCTGTTAAAATAACTTCTGGAGCAGAGGGGGCGGTGGGAGGCTCTAGCCTCCTGGCAGGAGCGCGGCGGCCTACGGCAGGGCGGCGACTATAGATTCGGGGCACGGCGGCCGCCCCGCGGGGACCCGATGCAGCGACGGCGCGCACACAACCGCCCCGCAGCGCGCCGAGAACCTGGCCCGCCCGCCTGTCCGTCCGTCCGTCCTGGCCCCAGTCCCGGCCCCGGCCCCGGCCCCGACCCCGACCCCGACCCCGGCCCCGGTCCCGGTCCCGGTCCCGGTCCCCGTCCCAGTCCCGGTCCCGGTCCCGGTCCCGGTCCCGGTCCCGGTCCCGGTCCCGTGATGGCTCCCGTTCCCCGCGGCACCTACCCGAAGTAGGCGGCCGAAGGGCGCGGCGCGGCGAGCAGCAGCGTCAGCCCGAGGGCCGCGGCCAGCCAGCGCGCCGGCAGGAACCCATCCAGCATCTTGCCGCGCAGCGGCGGCCGACCATCGCGCTCCCGGCTCCGCGCAGGGCTCGTCGCAGCTGCCGCCCTCTTATAGCACCCGAGCGCGGCCGTGGGGGCGGGCCCTAGAAGGGCGTGGCCATAGGCCCGGAAGGGGATCGGGGCGGAGCCGGGAAGGGGCGGGGTCACGCTGCGTCGGACGGGGCGGGTAGGTGTGGGGCCCTGGGCTCCGGGCGGGGCCACGCATGGAGGGCCCCAAACTCCAACCGCGGTGGGGCCAGCGCTGGAGAGTGCCCGCGGCCTGGGAGCGGAGTGGAAGGAGCCACTGGAAGCGCGTGGCGGCAGCCGAGGTTCCCGGCTGTGGTGAGAGGACGTGAAGCCAGCGCGAGCGACCTTAGGGCGGAGTCAGTCGGGGGCTAAGGCGGAGTCGAGGTTCGGGCTGCTGCTTGGCCGGGACGGTCGCGGCCTGGGCGCAAGTCCAGGACGAGGGAGTAGCCGGCGGCTTCGACTGCCCTGCTGGAGCGGAGGCGCTAGGCTGCGCTTGGAGAAGAGGACGTGGAGTGGGGACCTGCTTTGGGCCTGGAGTCGGGGCTACCAGATCCTGGGGCACCCGGCTGTCCAGTCCTTAAATTGCGGAGGCAGTGGCGCCCGCTGTCCATCCCCCCGTCGGGGTGTCCTGGACTCTTGGACGGTGGCCGAAGCTCAGCGCCTTCTCCACGCTTCTGGGCTGGGAGGGGGTGAGAAAATTCCAGCCTGAGCTGGAGCAGGGGTGCCCTGTGACCCCGCAGGTTCCTGAAGGCCAGCACTGGGGGTCCGGCCTGCAAGGGAGGCCGCGCTGTGACCATCTTGACCCGGCAGGAACTCCTGAAGACTAGCAACAGCCCCTACTTGTGCAAGGCACAGCTGAGGAGGCGCAGCAGGGCAGAGGTAGTGTCCATCCTGCACTGGAGGGCCTGAGTACCCAGACCAGTGGGTGGGGGTCAGGCACGTGGAAAGTGGGGCAGGTGTGTGTCGGGACCTAGGTATAGGGAGCAGGTCCCCAGCTGGGTGGCCTGGCCACACATGTGTTAGCCCTGAGCACCAGTGTGTATGGTTGTCCAGGCAGTGCAGGGCAGTGCTGGTGCTGCCCTGCTGGTATTGGAGAGCCATGTGCCCCCAATCTCCCCAGGTGGCCTCCAGAGATCTGCCTGCCAGCAGCAACCTCATTCAGGCGCACAGACCTGTTGTCTCCCATGAGGGCCCAGGGTGCCGCCACAGGCTCCCACTCCACCAACACACCAGCAGGGGCACCTGACCCGCTGCACCCCAGACATCGCCCAGGTTCACACTAGCCTGGAGGGGCGGCCACAGCTGTGTGCGCTCTCCATGCCACTGGCAAAGGATGGACCAGGAGGGCTCAGAGAGGAAACTCAGTCCTCAGGCATCTGCCCCATGCTAGCTGACAGCTGAGCAGCCGCTGGGGGAGCTTCCACCAGCACCCCCATTAAGCCAGCCTCTGGAGAGTGAGGGACCCTAGAGGGTTCACAGGACCCCACCTCAGCCTTTCTCGAGTGTGTGAGGGGGACAGGTCCAGGACCCCTTGTTTCCACTGGGTCTTTGGCATCCTTCAGACTAGAAGGCCCATCTCCCCTGCTCAGGCACTAGGCCAGATGGCACAGCCCCAGTCCCCAGAAACCAGGACTCCAGCTCAGGTCTGAAGAGTAGTCCCAGTCCCACAGCCAAGCAATCCCCAGAATTCAGCGTGCTCATGGGGGAGGTCAGACCCCAAAGACTGAGCCACTTGGTGCCAGGTTTATGCTGTTCATCTCTTCCCCAGCCTCCCTCAGGCCTTATTAAGGTTGCCATTCTCGAGGGGGCACGGGCTCCCTGAGACCCACAAGGTCACTGTTCTCTGCTGGGCCCAGGGGCTGAGTGCCATCTCAGCTCAGCTCTCTGCAGCAGGCCCAGCCAAAGGTGTATGATGGGAAGGGACACACCCATGGGTGTATAGATCCCTAGGGTATGAGGATGGTGCCCAGGAAGAGGCAATGGGCAAGAGTCAGTGCCCAGACACCTGAGCCCAGCATGGATCCCACCTAGATAGGGGAAAGTGTGACAGCAGCCCCATGCTTCCCATTTCGTGTCCAGGCACCTATACTTTAGAAGCCCTGTCCTGTGACCAGTAGCCCTAGTACACCCCACCTAACATTACCCCAGGCCTGGTCTGCATCCTGAGCCATGTGGGTGTGGGGTATGGGGGTTCTGGGCTCCTCAGACCTCAACTCCGGGACTCACCCCTTTAAAAACCAGGCTTCAATCAGGCAGAAGGAGCCCACACAGCTAGATTCACCACTTAGGACTTGGAGAGAGCCCATCAGGGCTTGCCAGGACCCTGTACCCCAAGGCACCCCATAGCCCCCCAACTCTGCCGGGGCCCCACTAAGCCGGGCAGCTGGCTGAGAGCACTGAGGATTCTTACACTCCCTCTGTGCCCTCCTTCCCAGCCAGGGATAACCCCCACCCACACCCCCAGGGGACCCTCTGCAGGGAGGGAAGAAAATGAAGGGGTAAATGAGAGAGACAGAGGAAAGAACGAAAATTCTCAGGCCTGGGTGAGGTAGTCATGTGCTCCCGGCTGACACCCACCCAGGTCTCGACTTTGCTAGGCCTCAGTTTCTTCATAGTGTGCATGAGGCTGGTTGGGAGGCTGCCTGGAGGAGAGGGTTCACATCCCCTACAGGGAAGGCAGTGACCACCCACAAATCATCTGAAACAGCAGGACACAGAGCCCAGGAAAATGATCCCAGCCATACCAGCAGCCATGGCTGAATTTGCTCACAGGATGTGACGGGGACAGAGTGTATGGGGGGCAGAGGGACAGATGGGAGGACCCCAGGGATCACAGGTCCTGTGTGGTCAAGGCTGGCCCCTGCAGGCCACTGAGAGAAGAGGCCTGGGTGGTACTTGGCGACCCAGCCAGGATCTGGTCTATGGGATGGCCCCTGCAGGCCACTGAGAGAAGAGGCCTGGGTGGTACTTGGCATCCCAGCCAGGATCTGGTCTATGGGATGGCCCCTGCAGGCCACTGAGAGAAGAGGCGTCCCAGCCAGGATCTGGTCTATGGCACAACATCGTTTGGCTGCGGCCAGATCAGGACCTACCTGGGAGAGATGCACAGGGAGTGTGTCCTTCGTGATGAGAGAGCCACTGCTGACCGCTCAGCTGAATGTGGCCATTGAAGACCATTTGAAGGAGAATGAGGCGAAGGGTGCAGCAAGGAAAACCAAGTCACGCCCTTTACGCCGTAAACAACGTATTAAAGCAACTGTAAAACAATTAGCACAGGGGACTTGTTAGTTGACTGCAGGGTGAAAAGCCCTTGTAAATATAAGAACAGAGTTCCAAGTGGTACAAATTTCCTTAGCAGTCTGGACATGAGCTTCAAATGTTGTAATTGTCAAAACTTTGACCCAGTCTCTCAGCATTTATGCTAGAAAAGTAACAGAGGTACACAAATGTGATGGGCCCGGGGCTGATCAAAGCCATATTTACCACAGTGAAAAGTTACAAGCATTATAAATGTCCCCAGGAGGACATCTGCTTTTAAGCACAGTTTCCAGGAAAAGACAGGAAGAAACATCTGGTTAATGATGGCTGAAGAATCCATATGTTGCTTTCTTGGTTTTAATAAGATCTCACAGAAATGATCAGAAGTGAAGAAAGAAAAGAAAAAATGGAGAAAAGCAAGGAAGGGAGAGTGGGAGGAGGAGGAAAGGAAGGAGGAGGGAAGCCATGGGGCCAAGGAGCCCGGAGAAAGAGTGAGGAGAAATGGCAAGCACTTTTGAAGAGAAAGCAGAGGGCATGGACGATTTATCTGGTGAGCAGCAGCCTCTGCAACAGGTAAGTCTGAGAATGTGCCCGTGCAGCTAGGGCCCAGGAGGCTAGGGCCCTTGGGCTAGCGATCACCATGCTGGTGTCTCTCCTGCACCCCGGCCTCAGTGAGGGCCTAACTCATAGGACTGAGTCCTCACAGGAGACCTGCAGGTGGGAGGAGGCAGGGACCCTCCTTGGAGAGGTCCAAGCCCCCAGCTCAGCCGGAGCCACACAGTTGGGTGGGTGGGGTGACCACCATGGTCGTATGAGCTGCTGGAGTGGGCAGGAGGAAAGGCTGCCAGCCCAGACACAGGCAGGAACCATTAACTGACCCCCCAGGGGCCCTTAGGCCCTGGGAGAACAGCAGAACGAAGGTGTCCATTCCGGCCCTCGAGCACACCCAAGGAAGAATGACAAACCCCAGCAACAAAAAGTGCCACACAGCAGCCACTGCCAAGGGCTCCACTGTGCCAGAGCTCACATGACACAGGCAGTAGCAGTGTTCTTCATGTGACTCTGGGGGAAGAGGTAAGAGCCAGAAAGGAAGAGCTATATTCTGAGGACCAGAGAGCTCCAGGAAGTACAAAACCGGGACAGGAAAGGAAACACTGCAGAGAAACAAAGGCAACATGGAGAAAGAACAGACTGTCCACAAGGTCACCCCCATTTAGGGTGGGGAGACTGGCTGGGAGCACAGGGGACAGCAGGGAAAGCTGCAGCCCTCATGCCGAAGCCCCCAGGCCCTGCTGCAGACTGGGGTCTCCAGGGAGCTCTGTGGAGCCTCACACAGCTGAGGCGGGTAGAGCAGACGTCAGTGTGGGGCCAGGTTATCAGACTGAGCCACTCTGGGGTCGCCGGTCGTGAGAGAGGCACACTTGGAGGTCTCTGGGACTTGTGAGACCAGAAGCGCAGTCCCAGCTCCTTGCTGTGGAGGATTTGTTTTGACTCATTTTTCTTTTTCTTTCCTTTTCTTTTTGTTCACTTATTTGTATTTTCTCTTATATCTAATTTTATTTATTTTTATTCAGTAGAATTTTATCTCTCACTTTTTTATCTTATCTCCTCTTACTTTTCCTTTTTAAATCTGGCTTAATAGGACCAACCAAATAGCTCAGCAGATTAAAGTGCCTGTTTAGGCAAACACAGGAGCCAGGAGTTCATCTCCTGGCCTGCCCTGCCGGCCCCACCCCTGGGCACACTGAGACAGCAATTGAGACTGGGCAGGTGGTACGTTCCCTAATCCCAGCACTTGGGAGGCTGTAAACAGGGGGTCACTACAAGTCCAATGTATGCAGCGAGACCCTGTAGACCCTGGCCTAAATACAAAAATATAAAAAGTAAAAAAATAAATCTGGCTTATTCTTCCATTATCCTGCTCTATCCATTTTTATCACTATTATTTTTTTTAATATTTGTTTATTTTTAATCTTTTAGTTTATTTTTGCCCTTCTCTGTTGTTAATGGCAGTGTAATTGTTGCTTTTAACTGACTTCTGCTGAGTATCAGTATCTGCTTCATCTTTGACTTGATAAACCATCTGTGCTGTACGCTGCCTCCTTCCCTAGAGGACTCTGGGATCAAGTCTCCAGAGGAAGGGTGAGTGTTGGAAACGCCCTCGTGTGGAGGGTGAGCTGTCTGCCCACTCAGGCCTGCGAACACAAGGAAGCGGAGCGCAGAAGGTGACAGTGTTGTCAAGGTCTGCAGCCTGCCTGGAGCTGAATGCAAAGATACCGTTCAGCCCAGCTATCCCCTTCTGAGTACTTTCCCAGGAGGACTGAAAACACTATACCACAGCGATCCGTGTGCACCCGTTTATAGCAGCACGATTTGTCGTAGCTAAATCTGTGAAAACAACCCAAATGCCCAGCAACTGAGGAAAGAATAAAAAAATATGGTATTTTTATACAATGGACTATTACTCCACTATAAAGAAAGACAAGCTCAAAGCTTTTGTGGATAAATAGATGCACCTAGAGACCATACTCATAAGTGAAATAAATCAGACCCGCATGTGCAAATGGCATTGTTTCCCTGGTGTAAGAACCTGAAAGAGTAAAAAAATCTGAAAGGTATAATAGATATGATGAAATGGCAAGAAACTGCTCAAAAGGAAAGCATAACGGGGGTGAGGGAATGGGGGGAAAAGGAGGGAAATGCATAGATATGTAGCCAAGATAATTGTACTACTAATTTCTATTGTTTTTGAAGACAGTTAATATTTATTGACAATTTTACATGCTTATATCTGGTAATCTGAACAACTACTTTGAAGATAACAATATGTAATGTAACAATTATTGTTCTATACCATTTTTAATATTTAAATTTTTTTTCTCTTTAAAATAAAAAAAAATGCTTGTAAAAAAAAAAAGGATAACAAGGTTTGGCCAGATAGCTCAGCAGACTGAAGTGCCTACATAGGCAGAGTGCAGAGGCTGGGTTCGAACCCCTGCGTGCTGTGCGGGCCTGCCCTCAGGGCACGCTGAGACCTGACTGAGACTGGGCATGGTGGTGCCACCTGTAATCCCATCACTTGGGAGCCTGAAAACAGGAGAATCACTACGAGTCTGATCTGTATAGTGAGAACCTGTAGACTCTGTACTAAATGCATAAAACAAGAAAAAAAAATAGATAACAAACTGGATGAAAGGCGAGACAGCCAGGAATGTAGCTTAGCAGCATAAGCGCTTGCCTGGCAAGCACAAGGTCCCAAGTTTGATCCCCAGTACCAAGGCAGGGCTAGACAAGGACTTCAAAAGAGTAGTTTTCAGAATGATCAAGAGGAACACAAATGAGCAGCTGAATCAGGGTAGAAGCGCAGCATCTGAGGGAGCGATTCAGCCAAGAGATGGCGATCCCAAAGGAGAACCAAGCAGATAGTCTAGAAATTAAAGCTCAGTAAACGAAACAAAAACTTAACAGAAGACAAACATGGTGGCACATACCTGTAATCCCAGCACCTGGGAGGTCATCCTGGGCTACATAGAGAGTTCTTGTCAGAGAGAGAGAGAGAGAGAGAGAGAGAGAGAGAGAGAGAGAGAGAGAAAGCATGGATTACAAACAAGGAAAGGGATACTGAAAGCTCCCACAGAGCAACTCCAAGTCACTTGTGGAGAAATCCATGCAAATCTCCCAAGGTCAGGAACCATGACCCGCTGTGAAGGAAAATAAGTGGCTATCAGAGTGCTCTGCTCTGCCACTTGCTGTCATCAAGAACCGCCAGAGACCAGTGCTCCCAAGGTGAGCCACCCTGCGGAATCTCTCCCGCCTTTCCCCCGCTGCAGGAGACGTATGCCAGAGCCTGCGCCCCGAGGAGCAGGTAGAGCAGAGAGTGGAGGGCAGGGGTTAGTACCTCGCTTCCTGTAGTGACTCTGCATGTAATGGTCTTAATTCTCCAGCAAGAAACATAGGCTGGCAGATTCAACCAAGAACAACCTTTGCCACCTTCAGGAAAGACTCGTGAGCCAAGACACACAAGCAGAGTGGGAGGTGGAGACGATTCGCTGCAGCGGTGAGACCTGCAGGCTCCTAGGAGTGGCTACTAGTGAGCAGCTGCCGCGAGCAGACTGAAGACCGCCGTGCTGAATTGATTGCAGCAACCGAAGGGGCTCCAGATTCAAGGCCACGGCTGCTGAAACCCCAGTGGTAGGTCCTCTGTGGTAGTTTTCTGTCCAGAAATACACAATCCCCTTCAAACACTGGTGCCAAATCACATGGGACTCTGAGCAGTCACAACAACTTTCAAAAAAGATGACAGTGGGGCTGCAGAGGTAGCTTGGTGGTCTAAGCGCCTGAGTGGCAAGTGTAAGGACCCAAATTTGATCCCTGGGATTGCATGCTGTTCCAGTCCTGGAACCCCGGGCACATCATGCCCCCTGAAACTGGATATGGTGGTGCATGCCTATAACCCCAGCACTGGGGAGGCTAAGAGGATCACTATGAATTTGAGCTGCATAGCAAGACCCTGTGTTACATAAATGAAGGAGGAAGAGGAGAAGGGGATGGGCCAAGGAGATAGCTCAGTAGCACAAGTGTCTGCTTTGCAAGTGCAAGGTCATGAGTTCAATTCCTGCTACAAAAGAAGAGTCAGAGGACCCACACTTCCTGATTTAAAAGGTTACTTGAAAGCTACAATCATCAAAACAGTGTGGTCCTACAGGACAGATATACAGACCAAAAGGATGAGGAGAGAGCCCAGACAGGAGTGCTCACTTGTGTCTGTGGGTGTGGTCTGATGCTGGGCAGCCTACACAGCAGGAATCCATACCCCACATTGTGGAGCTGGGAGTCCATGATCTTGGTGAGTAGAGCAGGCAGGTGGCTCCTTGCCCCCACAGGGCCTTCTCCACGTACATACAGGGAGGAAGACAGCCCTCCAGTCCCTCTCTGAGGGCTGTCTACTTGTGCTCCAAACTGAATTCATCTAGCCATAGCTGCGTCCTTCTAGCCTCGCCTCCTAAAAGAGAAACCCTGGGCGTGAGGCCTGCAGCACACGAGAGTGGGAAGAGCCCAGGATAGCAGTGGGCACTGCGCCATCGGCAAGGTGCAGAGACCGCCGCACGGGAAAGAAGGGCGTTTCCATAAATGGTGCCGAGAAAACTGTCTATGGAACAGCAGGCGATTCTGCATCCACGCCCGACAGCGTGCCAGACACCGCTCCAGCATGACCTGGCTAGCTCACGGGGCGCAGCGCGGCACTTTGGTTTTGTTTACATTTATTTATTTATTTTTGAGACAAGGTCCCACTTTCCAGTTAAGGCTGGCCTTGAATTCACTTCATAGTCCAGGCTGGCCTCGAACTCACAGGATCCTCCTGCCTTAGCCTCCCAAGTGCTGAGATTACAGGTGTGTGCCACCACACCTGGCTCAGCCTAAGACTCTTAATCTCAGGATTGTGGGCTCAATCCCCATGCTGGGTGGCTTTAGGCTTAAAATGTGGATGCCTAAAATAACAGCATTCAACAGTTCAAAGCCAACCTGAAATACATAGGGAGACCCTTCCTCAAAAAACAAAAAATAACCCAAACTAAAAGATCAACACATACCTTTCCCATCCTGCAAAATGGTGGGTGAAAAACTGAGAAGCCAGATACTAAAGAGAAGAAACCTGAAGCCCGGAAGGCTTCTGCCAGTGGTACTGGTAAAAAGGGTAAGGTGAAGAAGGCAAAAAAAGTCCAAGA
>NDGN011411476.1:0-11891 GCA_002564285.1 Tympanoctomys barrerae
AAGAAGAAGAAGAAGAAGAAGAAGAAGAAGAAGAAGAAGAAGAAGAAGAAGAAGAAGACTCAGTAAGCAAAGTAAGTTAAAACCCCTGACACCCATCCACAAAGATGAGGACCACAAGCATGTTGGTGCTCATCCGTGCAGACCTTTTTCGAGCACATACATTAATATGCATGTCCATCTCTCTGTGTATTTCAGAATTTCAAGGTGCTCTCAACTCTCACTAACAAAGTAGATAAAATTATTTCCATATTTGCAGATGAGAAAGGAAAAAACAGCGTCCAAGAAGTCTAACATCTTTTTTCTAGGTCACACAGCTGGCGAATGCCACAGAGCTTAGGCAACATCTGAGACTGAGATCTGACCTACAGCTGAAAGAGGAGGCCTTGTCTAAGGACCCCGAGGACCTTGAGGATCCTGGGGGTAGCCTTGTGGGTGCTCTATGTGTGAAATTGCTGGAAGGACTTGGCACTATATGTAGGGTCTTCGTTACAAGTTATTAACACCCCAAATCGTTCAATGTGTGCTTTTTGCAGTCTCTTGCCCAGTCCCCTTTAAAGTGCAGAAGTGCTTGTTCCTCTGGCTGCTTTTCAGGGGTGCCATCTGCCAGCCTGCTGTAGAGCTGCAGAGAACGCTGGGCTGGGTCCTGGCTTCTGATGTGTTCTGTCTACCCATGGCGTGCCTTCTTTTTCCCCACCTTCTTCCTACCTCCCCTTACCGCCACCCCAAATGGCCCAAGAGAGAGCACAGTGACTTCTGCAGAATGTGTGCTATTTCCTATCCTCAAGACTTCTTGCTAGGCCTCAGTTTTTGCTCTTGCAGCCCAGTGGAAAATTTTCTCTAAGTTTGGATTACAAGAGGGAAAAAAATGAAATGCATGTTACTCCTTCAGAATATTTTCCTTCTATGAATATGTTATGAAATGAGTTACACACACATGCACATATATATAGATATGTTGTTTCCACCCACTCTTCTCATGCAGCCATATAAAATGTTTCTACTGTCTGTGAATGCAATACTCCTGAGGCTGAGGCTGCAGGCTCACAATTTTAAGCCCAAATTGGGCGATTTAGCAACTTAGTGAGACCATTTCTCAAATTTTGTTTTTTAAAGTTCTGAAAGAATGTAGCCCAGTGCAAAGGTCTTGGGCTTAATCCCCAGCACAACAACCACCGCAATAACAGTAAATCAATACACTGCATTCAAAAAGTTGCAGCGCTGGGCATGACTAAACCTCAACAAACTTCTCTGGCCCACGCATATGTGATTTTATTCCGGTGGTCCGAACCTATTGCTAATATTTGCTCGTGTAATTGCCAAGAGTGGGAACTTGTCCAGAGGAAATCGATCAGTTTACTATCACCATGTTCTCAAATGAGTTCTCCAATGCTCAGGAAAATGAGCATTGGAGACTGTCTTTTTGAATGAGAGACAATGCATTGGCATTGTATTGGCATATTCTCATCAGAAATGCCATTCTTAATCTACCTGCTCCAGATGAGCCAAGTTCTATCACCCACTTCATTTATCAGCCAGAGCTTTGAGAGCTCAATGTCATGGATCTATGGCAAGTCTGGAAAAGTAATTGGCCCCTTCTCTGTCCATATTGGTTCCTTCATTCCTAGCCCTTGCTTCCCTCGCATTTGGAAGCATCTGGGTCCAGGAGAAACATTGTGATTCAGCTAAAAGAGACCCTAAGAACCTTCTAGTCCAATCGTTTTTCAAAAGTGAAGCTGAGGCTTGGAAGAGTCACTAGGCCTGCATGAGCTAATTAGTGACACCGTGGGCATTCCTAAACCTCAACGGACTTGAAGGAAAAGATGAGTTGATGAAGACAAACATATTTGTATATTTATATGTGTGCATGTGTGTGTAACTCGTTTCATAACATATTAATAGAAGGAAAATATTCTGAAGGAGTAAATTTGACCAAGAGTCCAAGAGAGAGCCTGAAGGAAAAGATGAAATTAGCTCAGCACTTACTATGTACCTGACTCTGTGCTAGGATATTCTAACACCATTTTTTTTTCTAAATAAATGTATTTGGTTCAAGGTCTCACTATACAGCTCAGACTCGTAGTGATCATCCTATTTTCTTCCTCCCCAGCACTGGGATTATAGGCATGCACCACCACACCCAGTCTCAGTGGCCAGCTCAGTGTGCCCAGGGGTGGGGCTGGTGCAGCATGTGAGGCCAGGGATTGAACCTCCCCATTCCTACACTTGACTAAGCAGGCACTTAGTCCATTGGGCTGTCTTGCTGGCCCTTGGGATCTTTATATACATTATCTCATTTAATTTCCTACACAGCGCCATAAAGTAGGTGTTATTATCTCTATTTTAATAAATAAGAACAGCAAGACTTCAAGAGATTTACTAGTGGATCCAAGGTTGCCTAGCTAGGAGGTAATGACCATGGGATTTGGGTTCTGGTCTGTCTGCTTCTAAGACACAGTTGCCTTCAGAAGAGGCTGCAAGGGCCGGCCAGATAGCTCAGTGGATTAAAGCTCCTGCTTAGGCAGACGCAGAGGTCAGTGGTTCAATTCCCCTGCCTGCTGTGGCAGCTCCGCCCCCGGGGAATACTGAGATGATGACTGAGACTGGGTGTGGTGGCACATGCCTGTAATCCCAGCAGAGGCTGCAAAGCATAAGCCCACAGATCAAATCTTGTGCATGGTTGTTTGTCTGGTACCTGTGAGGGTTTTTCATTTGTGATTTGCTTGCTTTAACTTTTGGTTACCAGAACTGAAAAATCCAAACATTGCCAGTAAAATCAGAGATAAAGACCTTCTTGATAACTTGTTAGGTGCAAACACATGAGGTCTTCTGCTTGTTTGCTAGAGCTACCATAACAAAGTAGCATGGGGTGGGTGGCTTAACAAAATAGAAATTTAATGTCTCACGGTTCTGCTGGCCAGAAGTCCTAGATCAAGTGAAGAATTTGTCCCTTCTACCACTGTGAGAAAGAATATGTTCCCCATCTGTCTCCTACTGGCAGTTCACTGGCAATCTTTGGTACTGACAGGCTTAAAAGACTCTCTTTGTCTTCACATGCCTCTCTTTGTGCATCTACCTCTCCACCTAGTTTTCCCTTTTGTTAGAATGGCAGTCATTTGGGTTAGAGGCCCACCCTTCCCCACATGGCCTCACCTTAACAAATTTCACTAGCAACCACCTTATTCCCAAGTGAAATAACATACCAAGGTGCTGAGGGGGTGGTGTTCCAGTATGAATTTGAGGAAACACAATTCAGCCTGTAGTTCTCCTGACTTCCCAGACATCAGCCACTGATGAAGCTGAGTAGCTGCTGCCCCCTGTGGATAGACTATCTTCTCCATTGATCAGAAGTGCTCAAAAGGGAATGACCACTTCTCACACTCACTTCCCCGCCTGGCCCTTTCACACACTGCTCCACACAGTGTGGACTGCACACCAGGGAGGCTTTCTCTACATCGGAGAAGGCTGTGCTGACCACACCTGATCCTCCCCCGACACACACCCGTCGTCTCAGGCAGAAAGAGCACTGAGTTCACACTCAGTCCTTGGTGCATAAGGCAGCAAAATGAAAGGGTTGAACTCACTAGTCCATGTTCTGTATATCTGTTAAGACATGCCTGGACATGCTAATTTCAGGGCACTGTCTCCAATCACTACATCTTTGCCGTCAGTAGAGCTCTGTGTGAGAAGATGGAATAGGAACTCAGATGGCTTACCTTCCTTTGACAGCAAGGGGAGAAACTGCCCTACTTACTCTACCTATCCTGGCTTTCCTTTAATCTGACTTCAAAATGCTAATGAATTCTGGAGTTATAGCAAAAACAACACGGACATTGCAGCTGACCCTCAAGGAAGAAGAAAATACCTATCACAAAAAAGTAAATTTAGGAACTATTCATCTAGAGGGATTGCAATAACAAAATGGCATAGACTGTGTAGCTTATAAACAGCAGAAAGGTACTTATAAATCCAGAACACGGACGTCTAAGATGAGATGGAAGATCTGGTGTCTGATTTTGGTGCCTTCTCACTGTATCCTTAAGTGACAAAAAGGTCAAGCAAGCTCCCCTGCTAGAAGGACACCAGTCCTAAGCGTGAGGGCTCTGTTGTTAGCACCTAATCACCTCCCCGGAGGGCTGCTTCCTAACACCATTGCACTGAGAATTACATCTCAACATTTCAGGGGACAAAAGCACTCAGATGTTTCATTCTCCTAAAAGAAATCATGCATTGGATAGTGTTTCTCACTTATATTTGGGGACATAATGACATGTCCTGGGACTCTGGTTCTCCTGGTTTGATTGGCATGTCACTTTGAACTACATTTCAGAACACATAAACCTAACAGAACTATGTAACCATGTGGCAACATGTCATTTTCCTCTAGGTTATTTTTGAAGTCGCCTTCAATGGTCCCAAAGGAGGCTATGTGGCCCTGGATGATATTTCTTTCTCTCCTGTTCCCTGCCAAAATCAGACAGGTAAGCATTCTCTTCTTTTCTTCTTCCCATTTAGAACTTTTCTTTCTTGATAGATACTTGGTCTCAGGACTTGCTTTAAATTGTGTTTTGAGGAGAAGGACAGCAGAGGGAGTGGGGGAAGAGCGATATCTATGCACAGAAGCAGGATGGTTTGGACAACTGTACTGTGCCTTTCTGCTGGTCTGTGGAAAGGAACAGTTAATGCTTAATCAGTTTTGTCTCCTCTTTTCAGTTATTTGTCCTTTATTTCTTCTTACGTTTTTCTATATTCCATTCTCTTTTTCTTTCTTCTAATTTTGCACACATATATCTGGTCATATGAATAATTGGTTGGAAGACAACACTATACATTACAACAAATACTGTGAAATTCATCTAATTTTGTTAAGTGAAATTCTGTATCACTTGTAATTTTTCTATTTTAGTGCTATTTTGTACTCGCTTAAAAATAAATTTAAAAGTAAAAATAAATAAATAAATAAATAATCTTTGATTTACTCACCTTTTCTCATATCTCATCCTTTAAAAAAAATGAATGATCTGAATTGTTGTTTCTCTGGAATATTACCCGCTTTTGTCCCACACAGAGTGAGTCTAATTTTTCTGAGCCCATGTGTTTCATTTTTTCTACCTACTGGTAAAAAAAAAAAAAGAAAGAAAGAAAAAAGAAAAATTAAATATATTCATTTACTCTAACTCATCTTTTTTAAAATAAAAGGTATCTTGATAGGTGGCAGGACAAATGTAAAAAATACTTACAATGTACTGAACAGAATTATAATAACTCTTTCCAACTTTATCCAAGATTTATATTTGTCTTTATATTTAAATACATTAGTATTTAGTAGACATCTCTAGGTTGGTTTTGGCTAAGTATTATGTACCCTTAATTTACTTACTCTTTTCAAAGTGAACTCCCAGAGACTGGGCCTGGTGGTGCATGCCTATAATCCCAGCTCTTGGGAGGCTGTAAACAGGCGGATCACTACAAGTCCGATCTAGTTTGAGACCCTGAACACCGTGTAGTCCCTTTCCCTAAAAAATAAAAAAATAAAATAAAATAAAATAAAAAAACAGTGAACTGCCAAATAATTTTATCCTGATATTTTTACTTTCCAGTTATATAGATAAATTGATTCAAAGTCAACTCAAAAATTTCTTCTTTCAGAGAAAGAAGGATGATGATATAATAATAATGATGGCACATATAAGCATAATTGATCTTAATATTCAGTGAATTTGTCTCCTTAGAGGGCTGAGGGAGACACTGTGGTCACCCCATCTTATTAATGAGCACTCATCCCATAGAGCACAGGAAATAAATTTTTGAACTTGACCTTTGTGATTGGACTTTCACTTATGGTCTAGTTGGACTCTAATAAGGCTTCAGATCTATGTGTTCTATTAGGAAGAGTCTAAGAAAGATAATATTTTGTACTAGACCTAAAGTATTATCCCAAAATCAGAAAGAATTTACTAGATTTACATATTTTTATCTCTTCCTTCCCCTCCTCCCCCCAGTGCTAGAGGTTAATTCCAGGACCTTGCACATACTAACCAAGTTCTCTACCACTTAGCTACACACAAAGCCCCTGAACTTAAGTATTTTTAAATGATTTAAATCAAAGAATAATCAAAGATTAAAAGAGTATCTAAATTTGACGTAGAAACTTGACGCAGAAACAAAAGTTGTTCTACTCTAAAATGTGCTCTTTCCCTAATCCCACCCATTAATATTCCAATGACATTAACAGTGATTGAACAAGCTCTCAATCATTATTTTTAGACAGTTCCTCTTTTCTGTTACCAGATACATACGCTGAGCTCTGTGAGCTTAGCCCTTGACTATCATAATTTTATCTTGTGTTTCACAAATAGATTATGCCCTCACGTTTCATGACAGGTGCCATAATTTCTTTTTATCTTGGCTAGTTCCTAGCTTGTTGTGTCCGCTTGCCCAGCTGGATCCTCAGTTTTCTTTGTCCATCGCCTTAGTAGTCTGAGATAAGAATTATTTCAACCCACGAACCATCTTATATTTACCATCTGAGAGCCATCAGAGTCACAGGTGTTAAAAACCAGGCTTTTTACTGTGGCTTCTCCCAAGTAAACTCCAAGTAATCCCCCACTTTCAAAAGACAGTGAAGCCACCCCACTTAAGTTATAACAACTCCTTTCCCAAGCCTTTCCAACCACCAACCACAAACTCCCTCACCATCACCATGTTGGCCTACAGTCTAGACTATAGAATTAAGCCCTCTTATGGTCTAGAAATCCTTGGGTATCTAATAGGCATTCCTGTCCATGTTTAGAAATCTTGTCTTTACTGCCCAATCCCAAACTGACAGCTCTCTGGGCTTGAGTCTATCCCACATGCAGGCTGGGAGTACCCTGCCATTCAGGGATAATCCTCTCAAAGAACCACAAGGTTGGCCATTCACCAACAACATGCTGCCCAGACCTCTTATTAGTTGCAAGCTCAGATCCAATTCAGAAGTCTAGGTTATACTTGAAGTTGCCAGTTTTCTGTGTCTCACATGCCCTCCAAGATCTTCACAGCCCACACAGTAGCCCAGCCTCTTGTGTCACCATTCTTCCCCAGGAGGGCTTTGAGCTGTACCCCCTGAAATAAAATTACCCTGTAAGTTTAGCACCCTTCAGAGCACCCTGCCCCCAGTGTCTCTCTTCTAGCCCTGCAGGAGCAGATGAGCCTTTTAGATCTGAAGACCGATGCTGAGTCTGTCTCCATGAACTCTGTGGAGCAGAGGAAACGATGAGAAACACTCCTGATCATTCTTCTGAAGCTGCAGCACACTCTACCTAATTAGATTATCTTCAAAGCCTCTCATTTCCAAGAAGTTCAGATGCCGGAAAGCAAATAATTAACTAAAATTTACATGGTGATGCTTTGTGGTGATTTGCCTCAAATGGCTTTATATCTTCCTTTTTCTTTTTCTCCCCCCCTCCCCCATGATCATCAGCTGAAGCTCAAGGGCTTCCATCTCTCTCTGATTCCTTCCTATTCCTTTGAATGTGTTATTAGCACTCCCTAGCAGCTCCATCTGTGATCACTACCCAACCTGCACTTCTGAATCAAGCTTGAAGCAAAGGCTTCCTCTTTGCCAGATCCCCAGAGGGCTGTGAAGATCTTGGAGGGCATGTGATCCCAGCTTCCTGTGTGGGATCACCACCAGGCCCTCTGGCCCCATCCTGGGCATTCAGATACTGTCCCAGGGTAAAAACAGCATGCTAAGTGGAACAGAGTTAGTCTCTGAGTCACACTTTTGAGATTTCCTTTTTATCAGACCACAGACCAATCCACTCTTAGGAGTAGGTATTCAGCAAAAGAATAAAGTCACATCATCAGGAATTTTTTTGTGTGTATGGCTCAGTGCATCGCTATGGAGAAAAGTGATCCTTTCTATCGTTTTGTTTTGCTTTGTTTTTTAATAGACTTTATTTTTTTAGTGAACTCATAAGGTTGCAGCAAAACTGAGCAGCAGGTGCATAGATCGCTCATATGCCCTTCCCCATACCCATGTCACTGTTCATATTGGGGTCTATTCTAGGTGTTGTGCATTCTAGTTTGGACAAATGTATAAGGACATGTGTCTCTGTTACAGTGTTATATAGAATATCCCTAGCTGCCCATGGTAACCTCAGATTTTTTTTTACATCTTCTATAGTTTTGCCTTTCCCAGAATGCCATATTGTGGATCCTTAGAGTGTCTAGCCTGCTCATGTTGGCTTTCTTCACTTAGTAGTATGCATTTAAGTTTTATCCATGTATTTTCTTGGCTTGAAAGCTGATTTCTCTTTAGCACTGAGGGACATTCCATTTTCTTGATGCACCCGTTCATGCATAGATTCACCTACTGGCTACACCGATGTTATGGTAGTTACACATAAAACTGATGAGCAGGGCATGGGAGTGAAGTGGGGAGGCTAAAGCAAGAGAATTGCCAAGTTCAACATCAGCCTGCAACTTGGCAAGGCTCTGTCTTAAATTTTAAAAAAAATGCTTGGGGGTGTACTTAGCATTGTCTAGCAAGTGTACGGCCCTAGGTTCAATCTCCAGTGCCCCCCCCCAAAAAATTAATTAATTAATAAAACTGCCATGAACATTCAAGTTTTAGCACTACCTCCTCCCTTTCCCACCTAATAAATAAGATGCCCTTGCGGCCACCCACGGTTGCTGCTTTTAGATTTCTTTCTGATGAATAGTTTTGCTGGCTGGCCATTGCTTTGTGCTTGGGGCTTGGGATGACCGCAGCAGTTCCTGAGCTAGAGGGGCCTCTGTTGGTTTCCACTAGATTTTGATCCATTTTTTTCACTATCAGGTAGCAGAAGGTTCACTAATGCCAGAGACTGTCGTTATGAGTTGGTTTCAAAGCTCTATTTGAAATCTGAAGGACCCCCATTGTAGACATCACGTTCATTCTTTACAGATTTTGTCTTCAGGGCCTACAGTGCACCCTAGTGCTGACAGAAGCAAGCAGAGCAGGGCGTGCGCAAGCCCATGGAGAGTTCTATTAATTTCTTTTCTTCATCTCTGGCTCTCTGAGTGTGTTCCTAGGGCATAAGACCTGAGATACCATCAGGTTCCAGTGATAGAGGGAAATTTTCTCCCCATTCCTTTTCTGTAAGGTGTGGTTAGTTATTTTTTGTTTGTTTGTTTGTTTTTTGTTTTTCAGAAACTATTTTTTTTTCATTTCAAACTCAGACAAAATTTGCAAGGATAGTATACAGAACTCCCATGTTTCAGCCAGATATACAAATTGTTAACATTTTGTCATGTTTTTTTTTAAGGACCAGTTAATGCTTACATTGTTTGATCAACTTTGCATGCCCGTATCTTTTAGTCTAAACAACTACTTCGAAGATAACAATATGCAATATAATGACCATTGTTAATTTCCTAAAAAAAAAAAAAAAAGTGAAGGCTGCAAACTTTATGCCTTTTTACCCCTAAATATTTCACTGTGTATTTTCTAAAATCAAACACACTCTCCTATATAACCATAAGATAATTATAAAGTTCAGAAAATTTAGTGCTATCAACTAACTTAAAGTCATACACCAATTTTTTCCAGTTACTCCGACAATACTCTTTTATCTCTGTGTCCCTCAGGGAAAGCTTGAATCTTGGATCCTTCATAGTATTAGGCTGCCATGCTTCTCCCTACCCCTTGGATCTGGGTCAATTCTTCAACCCACTGAAATGTTTTCTTTCTTTGAAAAATGATGAATGGAGATCATAGTGAGTCTTTGTCCCTAAACAGATCCCTGTGTCACCCCCTCCTAGAACTCAAAAATTTCTCTAAAAATGATTCCCCTCTTACACAAAAACAGTACTGATTCTTCCTGCCCCTAGCACGATGATCTAACCCATCTGCCAGCCTACAGACCATGATCATGCTCAGCTACACTGACTGTGCCCAAACTGTCACCATCATGTCCACTCTGGACCCAGAGGGCAATTGAAACAGGGAAGCTTACAACTCATTTATCAGTAACACTAAAGTTATTCTCAAAAGCGCACCAATCTCTTACATTTCATTCCATCCAGGTGATGTTTATAGGCTGAGGTAAATCATGCTAGCATTCAAACAAGCCAAAGTAAAAGCAGCCCCAGAATAGATCTTAGATGTGGTGTGGGTTTTGAACTGCGTGGCTTATGCTGAGGGTTGATTTTCTCCAAGCAAATCAGCTTCTAAATTAATCCTTCTGATACAGAGATTGATCAACAAAGGAACATAGCTTCTGGAAAAAAATAGTATTTCTAAAATGTCTGTCTAAGAGAGAGATTGAGACTCGTAACAATCCTTTCTTTTTCTCTTACTTCCTTTTAAATTTTCTATGAGTGGACTCTGAATTATGAAGAAGTATGTGAATGAATGATTGCAGTCTCTACATCCTGAAAGGAAATTTCTTTTGGAGTCTGATATTAACTTATTTTTATGGAGATCCTCTCCCCTCCCTTTAGAGAGAAAAAGAACAATTTTCTTGTGGTGTGACAGCACTGATTTGCTGCTAACCTGTCAGCTTGCCATTCCGATAACAATCCTTTGCTGTCATTTCCTTCCTCCACCTCCCCTGGCACAAGGGTAACTATGCATGTAATCAGTTCATGTAGCACTGTTAGTCTTTTGGGATCCTTGGGTTTAACTATAACTTTGGTTTTCTTTTGCTCAGATCTTCCTTTCAATGCCATGAAAGCAAGCTGCAATTTTGAGGAAGACTTCTGCAACTTCTACCAAGATAAAGAAGGTGCAGGTTGGACCCGCGTGAAAGTAAAACCAAACATATATCGGACAGGAGACCACACGACAGGCTTTGGTAGGCAAAAGTGTGTCCCTGCAGGATATCTGGGGGTGGTGTCCACGCATCCGTAGACCACGAGGACTTCAGCAAAGGAAAAGGCAGCTGCAAGAAGCAGAGGTCGTCAGTAACCCTGTTCGACCTTGTTTAAAACTCTAGCTCAAACTGGTATGCTAAAAAAAGTATTTGTCAGGTAATTAACCTCTGGAAATGACTTTACTCTTCACTTTAGATGAAATACTTCTGAAAAACCATTACTTTCCACTTAAATGAAATCTCTAGAACAGACAAATCCATGGAGATAGAAGGCTGATTCATTGCTGCTAATGGAGGATGACTGTCTAATGGGTACAGCGTTTCCTTCTGAAATTATAAAAATGTCCTGGAATTGAATAGTGGTGATGGCTGTCGAGCACTACAAATGTAATAAATAACATGGAAGTGTACACTTCGAAACAGTTAAATTGGTACTTTTTGTATGTCTTTGGCTACAATTAAAAAGTATAATATGGGGAAAAAAACTATTGAAAAATATTGAATGGCACAATGAGGTGTCTCTAAGGAGCTCTTAGAATCCAAAGTTCGAGCCTTGTGTACACACAGGTGGCTATTACTTTAATGACATCCTCTGTGGGTCTCATCACAGGGGTCTCATGGGGGGGGAGACTGGTGGGAAGAGCTGTCTCAGAGGGCTTAGAGCTTTATTCATTTCTTGATCAAGTTTTTGTATTCTGAGTACTGAAGTGAATTTACCTGAAAACGGAGAAAGATTACATTCCAAGGCCTCTGACTTGCAAAGGCCCTGAGAAAGGCCTTGGAAGGTATCCTTGCCACCTTAGTACCTGTAATTTTATGTTCTTTTCTTAAAGATGGCTGAAGTTGAAAAACTATAGGCCCTACCAAACTACTCTAACCTGGCCAATCTGGAGGAAACAATAGTCAGATACAAATCCTACCTTCACAAGTTGACAGTCACTCCCATGGGCAAGAGAAACATCAGAGAAACATATACACAAACCAGAATATAGGGGGCTGGCGAGATGGCTCAGTGGCCTAAAACACCTACTTAGAACAAGCTTAGCAAAGCACAGG
>NDGN011411479.1:0-18049 GCA_002564285.1 Tympanoctomys barrerae
GAGGAGGGGGAAGAAGGAATTAGGGTTTCTGTCTAATAAACTCATCACCATGTTACACACTGCTATAGCAATCGCGTGGTGTACCCAAGTAGCTCCTGCTGTGGTGGAAAACAAAGCGATTCCAAGATTGCTCAGGCATCTGGACAGCAGCATCATGAGCAGCTGACAGGGCTGTGTGCAGCTCAGGGACCATCTTCGTGGTGTTTTCCGCAATGTATGAGTTATGGTAGCAGCAGTTTGCTGCTGTGACACTGGATTTTAAGCGTTAAGGCCCTGAATTTTGAGTTTCTTTTTCATCTGATCACTTCAGATTATAGCCTTGAAAAACAGTATAAAAGAGGTAAGTATTAATTTAACCTAAAATTAATAGGGAATCACTGTAACATAATCATTTAAAGCCAATGACTGGGCATACTGGTGGCCTTTGTGCTCCTAAAAAAATGCAGTTGGAAAATCATGCATCAACGAAACTCGCTGAAAACTGCTTCTTGCACCTAAGCCAACTTTCCCCGGTCGACCAGCTTTCTAGACTCTCATTAAGCCCTACTCATTATCTTAATATTGAAGGCCAACTTAGAGACTCATCTACCCCTTTTCCATCAGCTGTGAGAGCCAGGAGAGTGCTGGGCTTTGAGAACTCTGAGAATCCCCCTGTGCCCATCCGGTACCAGGGGCCACAAGCATCCTGGTGGAGATGGCATCCTGGGACAGAGGCCAAGCAGCCAGCTCTCTGAATGTCCCCCCCTACACACACACAGAGGCAGGTACCTGTTCACAAGCATGGGGATATTCACATGAAAGGCAGAATCACCCCAGAGTTCTTGGGTGTCTCTGCTTGCACATATTTTTCTTCTAATTTCATTAAATGAAATTGATTTCTAGGATTCTAGACTCAGTAAAAGAAACTTGTTTGTTTTCACAAGTAGGGTTAAATATTACAAAGCTAGAGGGCAAGCTCATGCCACACCTTTCTGTGTGATCCTTGGAAAGGGGCGCAGAGGGATTCACCCTGTCATCGCGGGCACAACGAATGAAGACGTGACCTCAAAACACAGGTACCCTCCGCTGCCTCCTGTACACAATAAGATGTGCACATCTGTTTGTCAACTTGGACCACTAAGCTAAGAAGAAGCATGTCATACGAATAACTTAAAGCAATAGCCAATTAAAAAGCAATTTATATCTAGCTTTGAATGTATTAAAAATATTCTTTCCTTTTTTGGTGAGATACATTGAATACCAAGGAAAATAAAAATAGTAGTGAATTTTAGGTCTCACCTGCTTCAGGTAAGAATGTACAATGAGTGAAACTTTTGAGATTTGGAAACCTCCTTTCCTAGGTTTTAATCGGCCTGGTTTAAATGTATCCCTCCTCTCACCTTACTTTGCCCATCTAGCTAGCAGTTTCAGAGGAAAGAGGTCTTGGGTCAAACCTTTTTCCTCTACCTGCTTAGCCCCAGGTACACAGCGAGAAGACTGTCTGTCTCCTCCAAGCCTCGCTTCCAGAAAGACCGTGCTGAGGGCAGCGCCAAGATCTGGGGCCCATCCAGCAAGATCAAAGCAGGGCGAGGGGTGACTCAGATGCCAGGAGATGGACAAAACCCACCAACTATGTTGTGGTTTGTGTCTAGTTGTTGCTCCAAAGCTGCATGCAGTCATGAGCGGACTTCTAGAGGTTGTGATTCATTCATGATCCAAGGTGGGATTAGGATGTGAGCGCTGCTGGAATTTGGGCGTGAGTACTTACCCTGGCCTGGGACAGACAGCCTGGATGCAGTAGAAGGAAGAGAGAGGCTCGCCTCTCCTGCCGCCGCTGCTCCTCCCTTTTTGTTCTTGCTGCTCTCAGCCTCCATGAACTGCTGCCCTCTGCCACCTGCTACGCTTCCTTGGAGCCAGGCAAAAATGGACTGAAACCTCGACAAACTGTGAGCTAAACAAACCTTTTGTCCCTTGATTTTGAGTGTTGAGTATTTTGACCCTGCAACAAGAGAAAAGTAACAGAGACAAGCTGCTGTATGTCATTAAGAAATAATCTCTGGCTCACCAGGTTCCCTGCCACACCTGTTATGTTTAGTGACCTTTAATAGGTGGCACCTGGAGTATGAATTTACAGCCTGAGTCCAGCACAGGCAACAGTGTACGTGAAACAGCAGGGGAACGTTCGCACCTTCACCTTCCTCATCACTGTTGTCGTCCACTGTGGAGCGAGACGTGGCCCCTTCGCCTTGGCACTCACAGTCTTGTGCCACCAGGGTCACCCTGGGTGTCTAGCCCTGCTGCTCTCCTCCATCCCCGATGCAGGCCCTTCCCCGGCAAGCCCAGGACCAGTGAAGCTTCTCCCATTCTGGGAATGGTTCCCTGGGTGCCTGTCTTCTTCCTGGGGTCAGAACAGCGCAGCCAGGCATGTGGCTGCCCACAGCAGTGCCTTATCTATGTGTGCTAGTGAGTCAGGAAAGGCAGTGGATGCAAGCAGGAAAGTAGAGCTGCACTTCACAGCAGCGGTGCGAATGTCCGCTCTCAACCAGAGGAGGAGAAACGTCTACAACATTCTACTTATGTACCACTTCTAAGCTAGTACAGTGACCAAAAGTTTTCCAAATTACATAAAACAACTAGGGTAAGGCTGCGGCGAAAAGGATATCTTCATAAAGAACTGATAGGTTTATCAATATGAAATGATATCTGAAAATGGCTGGCAAATTACAAATACATTTATTCTTTGATCTGGAAATCTGGGAACATAGCCCACATACATATCCCTACACATGTGAACTCATATATGTACAAAGCCATTTGCTCTATCATTATAATATGACAGCAGGATAAACAACTCAATGTTTACTAACAGAAAGCTAATTAAATATATTATTGTATATGCACACAGCTGCAAAAAGTAATGACTATAAAATATGATTATGTGAGATAGCGATGGTATAGGCAACACTTGAATGGGGGAGGGTCTGATGTGATTAAAAAAACCCATGAAATGCTTACATTTTTAGAAGTTATTTAAGTAAAAGACTCCTCGCCATGGGTCCCTTTCAAGATGAGCCCTCACTCTGCACACACTCAGCCACCCTTGTCTCTTCCGGAAGCAGCTCTGCAGCCCTCTCCTGAACGCCTTGGCTGCACATGCTGGCTGCCTCAGCACTCTGAGGCCATTCAAAATGCTCACCTTGCAAAGTCATTTCTGGGGAAGAGCCAAAAGTTACTGGGCGCCTGACCCAGTGCTGAGGACGAGAGCAGGCGGTCGCGGTCCCGACCCACCTTTCTGCTGGACAGCTTTAGGCAGAAGCATGTATAGCTTTTAATCACATCTCATGAAGATACTCAGGAGAGAGGGCTCCAGAACTGCCTCCAAAAGTGGCAGGAAACATGGGATCAGGGTGTTCAGAGCAGGGGAGGACGCCCAGGGATCCCGATGGCAAGATGCCCTTTGCTATATAGCAACATTTTTAATTTAAATATTCACTATTTTGATCACCCCAAGTATATTTCAGTTTGCTTGTAGGAGCATGAAGAAAATCTCTAAGAAGTCCCCTAGGGAGCGAGTAACTATTGGCTACTTACTCATCTTGCTGTAGTTTGGCGGAGGAGGAACTGGGCAGACGTGTAATACACAGAGAGGAAGATTTTTAGTTTCTCATTTGCAAACCCGTTAAGGTGTTATCAGTCAAAACTATTCAAATATTACGGCGGGGCTTTCCTTCACTGGGCAAGCAGTGAGAGTTCCCAGCCTTCCGGGGAAGAGCTGGCCCCAGCGATCGCCCCAGGAGAGGAAAAGGGGAGAGGCGAGAGGGGAGTGCTAGGGGCAGAGAAGGACCTGGCCTGTGACACCGCGCCTTCCCTGAGGCTGAAGCACGGGGGTGGGGGCGGGAAGCAGGTAAGCCCGTTATCATCTGCTTTTTCTTTTATCTGCACAAAGATGACTGCTTTTGGGACACAGTGGTATTACTTTGTTGCGCTGTCTGGGACCAGAGAAACAAGCACCAACCACCTATCTGATTCACAATCGCAATTTGATTCTACCGCACCTGCAGTGAGCCCCTGTCCCTCAGCAGAATCAACTGAACCATCTGTTTTGCTTTCCGTTGGCTAGGGTGTCAGCCCTGTGTGCCTTGCTCTTGTCCCAGGCTGTCGCAGACCCTGGGCCAGGGTTCCGTGCTGCGGGTGTCAGGTCACAGGCCACACAGTTCCACTGGAGAAACCAAGAGCTCGGAGCCCGCATCTGCTGAGGGGGCCTCTGGCCTCTGCTCCCATTTGTCTGGTGCACAGAGTCCTCAGGGGCAAGCTTAGGGGGCGGTCTCTGCCATCTCAGCAAACATCTGTTAGTAGGCCAGGAGCGGCCACCCGTAGTCTTCAGGAGCAAACTCTGCCCGCTGGTGAGCCGCACAGCTCCATTCTGCCTGGTCGACGCTGCTTCTCCAGCAGGGAGATGGCCCTGTAGACCCAGGTTAGCAAGGTGCTCAGAGCATGGCCTTCGACCCAGGCACGCACCGCCAAGCAGGCACGCGCAGGCCCTGCGCTTGCGTCTCCAGAGGGCCCTGCTGGAGCTCTAGCTCCAGCCCGGTGAGCAGAAGGGCACGTGATCCCCACAGAGGCTTGGGAAGAGCTTGCCTCAGCCAGCGCGTCTCCTAGCAGGAGGCTCTCTGGGCCTCAGGGTAGACCTCAGGGATGAGTACCTCTTGAACCAGACACGTCTGGATTCTGGATTTATTTTGGATGTTTTACTATTTACATATACATAATGAGGCGTCTTAGGGTTGAGATCCCCAAGCCGAAACATGAAATTCATTTGTAGTCATATATTCCTTAGATAACCAGGTAATTTTAAACAATATATTTAGCACGCCTGTGTTTCAACCAAGGCAAAGTGTGGGGTTTTCCATCACGCCAGGAGGTTGATGCTCACAGCTACACACTTAGGAACATTTCAGCTTTTGGGTTTGTAAGTGAAAAGATACTACATGTATGTGCCTATATGTGTGTGCACTCACAAAACTACATGTAATATATAACTATGCAATACATTGAATAAATTAAAATATATAATATATTTGTATATAAAATATACAAAATGTAATATATATTTTGGTTATTATTATTTCTTGTTATACTTTGATTTATTGGCTTCAGCAAATTATAAACACTTTGAGTTGAAAGAAGCAAATTTGGCCAGAACTGAAGTGATACCCTAATTGCATCGGCCCTTTGTAAAGGGCCCCCCAGTTCCAGCAGGATGGCTGAGTCAGCTCCACCCGCAGTGCTGGGAGGGCTCTTCCTGTCCCCCCACACGGACACAGACAGACAGACAGACAGACAGACAGACAGACAGACAGACACGGGCAACTCTGAGGGCAGCACCTGCTCCTCCGAACACAATCCCTGGAGGATCCTGAGGGAGGACCACTCTGCAGCCGAGATTCTGAGGGGCTGGCGAAGCACCCGCAGCAGCACTGCAGGAGTCATTTGCATGCCAAGAAAGTCCTGGCATCATAAAAAGAGAAAGACAAGCTCCTTCTTCCCGCATTCCACCCGCCCCTCTCTAGTTGGTAGGGTCCCTGGATGTGGGATGATGGCTTTCAGATGAAAGGGTCTTGAACCTTTTGTGGCTGCCTGGATAATCCTCTGCCGCCAGACTCATTGTCCTACTTGAACTCCCCTAAGTGGAGAGAGAAGAGCTCCTTCTGTGAGCGCCTTAATTTCCGCCCAGCCTGAAAAAACTCCCAGGCAACTGCAGGCAGTTCTCATCCATGCAGGGGATTCACACGGCCTCCCCCACCCCCACCCCAGGACACAGAAAGACCTCTCTTTGCAAGGATTACACACTGGGCAGAGAAAGAGCAGCCAAACACGCAACAGATCCTTGAGCTGGGCTGCGGCTCTGGGGAGGCGGCCTGCGCCCACCCAAAGATGCTCAACTGTGTCTCGCAAAGATGCCTGGCTGAGGAGAGATCAAGTGAAAGGAATCCTCGGGGCAATCTTGCAACCCATCACCTCTTACAGAATGTTCTGATCTGATAGCTTGGCAACTATTCCTGTTAGTGGGGTACTAGGCAGTATGTCAGCACATCCACACAGTGCCTCATGCTTCAACAGGGCTAAACAACACATCTTCCCAAACAGTCATCATTTCTGTATGGAAAAAGCTCCCTAAATCCTTTGTCATTCTTTGAAACGTGTAGCCCATGACTGTAACCTGCAGTCACCCTCACGTGGGCTCCCAGGCCACCGGGCTCCCACCTAACTGTAAGCCGGCACCCACAGCCAGCCTCTCCCTGCCCTACCCCTGCCCTCCCAGCCTCCTGCAGCCACCCTTCCACTCTCAACTTCCAGGAACACCAACCGAGGCAGATGCTCAGTTGAGGGAAGCTGTGCAGGCGCTACAGGTCTGTGTTGGGCTGATCTCTCATATGGTAGTCACGTTTAAATAGACCCACACTGCTGCAAAAGACAAAGTTGTGTCTTTTTATAGCTGAATAGTGTCCAACTCTGCACAGGTGTCACATTTTCTTATCTATTCATTGGCTGTGGACGCTGTGGTTACCCCATCTTTGGGCTGCTGTGAGCAGCCCCGAAGTGAAGCCAGGCGTGCAGGTGTGTCTTTGGCATAGTGACCTCACCTCCACTGGACGCACAGCTCACACAGAGGCAGTACAGTAAGGTAGCTGTAGACGCTGACAATTCATTACATGTTTCCACATAGCTAGAGAATAGTAGGAAGCAGAACATGAAGAAAGGACAACATCTGAGGACCTGGGAATGCTAAATACCCTCCTTTGACGATTTCTCATTAAATACATGTGTGGAGTTGCCACATTATGGTCCACAATTAAAGACAAGTTCTGGGTGTTAGTTAAACTTTTTTTTAAAGTTTCACTAAGTGTCTTAAAATCCCACACTTCTCTCTCCTTGCCCGTGGCCAGTCAGAGCAGAGCCACCACATCCTATTCTTCTCCGTGTTTTTGAAGACTTGGGGCCGCCAAAAGGAATGGGCCCCTAAGAGGATTAAGTTTACAGCAAAGAAACAGCAATGGCAAGAGGAAGCCCGGGTGGAGGGGGGGCAGTGCGGGGTTCACATGCAGGCTCTTGTGACTGTACCCGCTCTGAGGCTGCGGGCAACAGGACAGTGAGGGGCGGAGATTTCCTCATAGTCTCCTAACTTCCTCTTTTGCCCCCAGAATGGTAAAACTAGTAAAAATAATTACAATGTGCCAAGAGCCAAAAGTATCTTATAGTAGAATTGTAGCTCTAGGTACCGTAAATTTGTGAATGGCTGTTTTTAAATTTCAAATGAAAATTCAACTCCATAATATTGCAAATTAGAGACAACTAAATACAGGCTATTTCTACCTCAGACTTAGGGTCATTTCCCATCAGCCTGTGGTTCAGAGATTCATGAATTCAAAATATGTTATCATGTATTAAGGAAAAGTGACTTGGGAAGGTAAAGATGAAGCAGTTTGGGCTAAGATGTCAATAGCATTGCAGCTCTCAGAAGTGCATTATTTTCTTCATCTATAACCATTTGCTCTTATCTATTCTATGATAATGAATTTGATAAAAATGAAACATTTAGACATGAGATAGAAGCAGGGCATGGCATCACTTGTTAAGAGAGTCTCAGAAATCTTGATTACACCATCACTGAGCTTTGCAAATACTCTCAAACCTTTGCATTTGGCTTGATCTCTGGTTTGGGTGCAGATTCTGGAAATTAGTGCAGCCCTGTCACTTGAGGAATGGGGTTCCAGCCCTCCCCACAACCTCTCTGACTGCTTAGTTCTTCTGACAGCTGCCTGCATCTGTAACACATTAAATGACCTCATCTTTTAGCTGGATCCCCCGTGTTCTTTGAATTCAGGATCAACTATCCACTGATAGCAAAAATTGTTCGAAATAGCAAGGAGGAGGTAACGATGAATCAGAACCAAAGAGATGTAAAATGCGAGCATAGTACTTGGGAGCCTGGAACAAGGATCTGAATTCTAGTTCTGCTGTGTGTTCCTCTAAATTTTGCCCGCCAGTGGTAGACGAGCAACCTGGCTCCGTCGCGTGCAGGGAGCCAGGGCATCGCAAGACCTCGGCTAACGTCTGTCTTTAACAGTGCTCAGGAAGTCGTGTCATAGCCACGGAGCCAGACTCCGGTACCTTACTATACTCAAAGAGACCATTTAACTCATAAGAACAGCATCTACGGGAACGGGACCTTGGGGTAATGTGCATCTGAAACGTCCCCAAAGACTTGTGCTACCTGGAGCTGATGGAAACTCTGGGAGCTGAGCCTAGTGAGGGAGGTGAGGTCACACAGGAGGCAGCTTCAAAGACAGCATCTGACCCCAGCCCTTCCGGTTCCTCTCTCTCTTCCTGGCTGCCAGGAGGTGAGCAGCTTCCTTACTGGCTTCCCCATGCTGCACTGTCACGGGGGCCAAGAGAACATGGGCTGAAGCTCTTCTGAGACAAAACAAAGCTTTCCTGCTTGGAAGTTGATGTCTCAGGATTTCCTCACAGTGACAGAATGCCAGGCCACAGCACTACACTCCGCAGGGACAATGTCTCAGTTACATTTCACTCGTTGCTGAGAGAAAATACCCAACACCCAAAACTAAGGAAGGAAAGGCTTCTTTAGCTAACAGTCTGTGGAGGTTCCAGTCTATACTCAGCTGGCTCCCAGGCAGAGAGGCACATGGCAGAGGGCAGCAGTTCACGGCAGCAGAAAACAGCAAAAAGCAGAGGGAGGGGCAGCAGCTGCTTTCCACACTGTCTGCGATGACTGGGGCGCCTCCAAGGAAATGGGGGCAACCTCCATTCTTCCTCAGTTCCCTCTTATAACCTGTAAGTGCTGAGTCACTCTAGGGAGGGCCCACCATGCCCAGGGCAGGCCCTTCACGCCCTGGGGGGGTGTAGAACTACACAATGTCCATGTCCTCCTCTTGCACAGGATGAGGATGTTTATGAGGTAAGAACCCTAGCCTTCTGCTGAGTCACTTAATTAAACTTCTGAACTTCTCAAGCTGCCACAATGTATCAACCACTGCAGATATGTTCCCTACAGACACCAGCAGGGCACCAAAGGGAAACACTCAGCCTAAGGCCCAGGCACTAGGGCCACAGAGAGCAGGCAGGAACCGCTCCAGCTCAAGTCAAGGGTACAGTTCCACCACCGCCTTATGTATTTGCACTGGGCAACTGAAGTCCTGCACAGAACAATGAGATTGGCTTCTGAGAAGAGAGGAGCCCAGGAACTCCCCTCCATGTAATCCTCCTCTCACCTGTCACGGGCAGGTGCAAGAGGGAGGGACAAGGGTCCAGTGTATTCCCTCCTCAGCTGTCCACAGAAGCAGGCAAAGGGGCTTGAGTTCTCCTGGCACAAAAGGAGAAAGACCCACAGGGTGAGGTGGGATCGGGGCCATAACCTCAAGCCTGCCTCCCAGGCCCTGCCTTCTGAAGCCGGCCAGGCAGGGAACTCTGGTGGAGTCATCAGCAAGGAGCTGTGAGCCCACCTCCCCTGTGTAAACGTGTTTCCCAGCAATTGCATCCCCATCATCACTGCCTTCTGCAGCAGGAAGCTGCCCATGGCGCTGAGCCTGGAGGAGTAGCGCTGAGGCTCTTCAGTCCCCTACCTGGTCCTGGTCAGTGGAGTACCACATACCCAGGGAGCTTGTTCAGGGAGCAAAGGTGGGAACAGGAAGGGGGCGGAGAGAAAATGAGAAGGGAGGGGAGGGGAGGAGAGGGACGCAGCTGTGTGCTAGCCAGGTGCACACAGAAAGAGGGCTTCATCTCAGAGCACTTGGGGACCGGAGGCAGAAAGCAGGGCTGGGCACCCAGGGCCCAAGCCACACCCCTTCCCACCTGCATAAGGGAGGGGAGGAAAGGGGGCTTGACTGGGTACTTCTCTTGTATCCAGGACCCTGGCTGATACCTCTCTAGGTCCTATGGTTCTGTGTTGGAAGACCCCTAGCTGGGGTGGAGGAGTCCTCAGTTCCCACCCACACTACAGGGGATGCTCAGGCCCTTTCTCCCTGTTTCTTCACTCTTGTGCACCTTAGGGTCTCTGGGACAGGGCAGGTGCTTGGTGCTCAGGAAGACAGGGTTGCATGTGGCCCACGCTCCGTGGAACTCGACCCGCTCACATCGGCCAGCTGGGCCCCTCGGTCGTGGCCCTGGGAGCCCATCCCCGGAGGCAGGTGGGTCCTGCGGAGACGCCAGCTGTCTGCACAGCCCGCTCGCTCTGACTTGTCTGCACTGAGCAACCTGCTCAGGGCCCAGGGTCAGCAGGCGGTCCAGGCCTTCCCTCTCACCTCCTGCGCCATGTGCCGAGAAGGGCGCGGTGCCCCCAGGAGCCCAGCTCACCCATCACAGGGCAAGCAGCTCTGCTCCCTGGACCTCCCTAGTTCTTCTAAGGATGAAGCGGGGGGGCAGGGCGAGAGGGGAGAGAGACCCGCAGGCTGCAAGCATCCCCCACGAAGGGCCTCACCCCACGTGTCAGCCGGTGCCACCCACTCCTGGTCTCCACAACCGCGGGCCGACCTGCATTCTAAGCTGCGTGCACACGCGTCCCTGCGCAGACAGTGCTGTGGGGGCCTGCAGCGCAAGAGCGCAGGGGCGCACGCGGCCTACCACGGCAGCACGTCGTCGGCCCGCCTTCCGGCCTCCAGGGGCACCGGGGAGACCCAGCAGGCTGTGCCTGTGCGCCGGGGTCCCGTGTGGGCCCCGGCCTCTGCGTTCTGCGCCTGCCGCCCTTGGGCACAGCGTCCTGACTCCTGACTCCATACCCTAGAACCTGTGGGTACCTGGGAGAGTTGGCAGTTGGCAAGCAGTGAACCAAGGCATGAGATGGAAAACGCATTGGTCAAGCGCAGCCCTCTGCTTCAAAGCTGCAGGCAGGCTGTGTGAGGTCCTGGGCTGCGCTCCGGGATGCAGTAGGGCTTCTCTAGCACAGACTTCCATGAGAATGGAGAGGTGTGAAGAGCTGCCCACCTGGTCCCCTGCCCGCCATCAAGGGTGCCCCCACAACTGCGTGCACAGAGCTCTGCCCGCCCTTCGCCACACGGATGGCTGCCCTGAGCCACGGCAGAGCCACCTGGACACTGTGGCCACAGTGGCCAAGCAGTGGGTGAGGAGTCTCAAGTGCCTGGGAGTGCAGATGGCCCCAGCACCCGCGATGGAGCTTTCTGCAGCCAGAAGTGGGGAAGGTCAGAGCACTCAGGACACAATGGGAAGGGAAGGTCTGCTCCGGGAAGAAAAGGCTTCTCGTGCTCCCAAGGCTTAGAGATGAGCCAGGGAAGCCGAGGGCGCAGAGGCAGGTGGGAAGCCACAGGACAGGAAGCCTGTAGTTGGCCTCCAAGTGGCAGCTGACACTTCTGCGGGATGGGAAACATGCAGGAGGCGCAGGGAAAGCCACAACACCACGAGCAGCGGGCCTCTGCGTGGGGAACCCACCTAGGAGCTGAAACAGCCATGTGTGCACACGCGTCAGCTCGGGAGCCGGGGCCTGGCGCCTCCTGGGCTGCGCTGCTGTTCTCCCCTCCTGGGAAGCCCTTGGGAACCCCGAGCCTCCGAAAGCAAGAGGATGGAGTAGCTTTGATTAGCACGTCTTCCTAGTTGAGCATAACTGGTGTGCAGACAACCGCGTGCTGCAAATTCACCAACAGAGCCAGAAGGCCTTCCTCTCCTTGGCCAGCTCCACACTCACAGCCACTGCTGGGCCCTGGCCCTGGAGGACACACGCCACCACCAGGGGGAGCTGTGGGCAGAGGCCCCTGGGCCCATCTCCCACCTGGACAGCTCCTGCCCTAGGACAGATCTAGGAACCCCAGCTTCAGGGACAGATGGACACACTGAGAAGAGAATGTGAGGCGGAGGGAGGGGAAGCCTCAGGAGGAAGGAGGACCAAAGGCGGCTGGCTTAGGAGGTCCCTGTGTACATGTGGCCGGAACTCCCTCTCCGACCTGTCCCCTCCAGCCCGAGGACTTTGGAACACAGCTTGTCAGATGCCTGGCCCTCTCGTCCCATCAGCCTGTTAGTGAAAGCGGGTGGAAGCCTTTCTTGTAGCCAGCATGTGATGTCATCCCTGAAATAATGAGAAGAAAGAAAACAACAGAAGGATTACATGATAAAGCGCCCAATCAGGGAGATGACCTGACTTAAAAAATGGACGCCTTAAAAAGTGGAAATGCTGAAATGAGCATGTAACACGAGAAAAAGAAAACGTCCTAAATGCAGGGCACTACCCAAGTTTGAAGGCACATACTGAAGAAAGACTATCATGTGGCTGAGAACCAGACCAGAGAAGCTAAAAGGCTACTGAATCCAGCAAGGAAACAAGGGCTGCTGACTCGGTGGCTTCAGGAGACGCATAGGACACAGTGTGGGCAGAATACAAGATCCGCCCCGCCAGAGATTCTGGCCCGGATGCGCTCGCGAAGCCCAGGGGCCATGAGCCTTGCCCGGCTCCCAGCTGCCCACTCTGTGAGCACTGATGGCCCAAAGCTTGGGCATGGCCAGCAGAGGCTCGGGGGCCTCACTGCGCTGGGCCACGGCCAGGTGCCTTTGTGCAGGCCAGCTCTGGGAGCCGCTCAAGGGCAGTAGGACTGTGTGGAGGATGCTCCGCTGCTGGCGTGGAGAGCCTCTGGGCAGCGTGGGGAGGGAGGAGCATCCCTGCTGCACCAACCACACCCTTGCTAGGGCCACGCATGGGAAGGACTGCGCTAAGCACCCTCGTGGTGCTCGGGCCGGCGCCCTGTCCAGGGCCCAGCCTGCACACCACACGTCGCCAGGGCACGCAGCTCGTGCACATGTGCAGCGCGCGCCTCCCACCTCCGGCGCTCACAGCTGTTATTCCATAGACAAGCACACTGGGACCCCAATTCTGTGGCCTACCACATCTCAGTCGAGCTAGAAGGGCAAAGTGCTGCTCCCTGCTCGATGGGTGTGCAAGTGTCCAGGGATTCGCAAGCACAGGTGTAGAGAAAGTCAGCAACTTAGAGTCATGCTTGTGCCAAATTTATAAGTAGAATGTTACGCTGGATTTTTTTTTTTTTAATGGTACCAGGGATTGAATTTGGGACTCTGCACTGGCCAGGCAGGCCATCATGCCGCTGAGCTATCTCCCCGTTCCTAGGACACTACTAAGTTCTTAAACTGGATTTTAACCTCTGCAAGTGTCATCAGTCACATGGTCACTTTCAGTCAAATGCAACGTAAGTGACCCTCTAGAAAGTTACGCCAGTGATCTAACTGACAAAGCAAAGCATAAAACAATAGCAGGATTAGGAGCAGAGGACATGTATGCTGAAGTGAACTACGAAGCTAAGGTACTAAACTAAGCACTGAAGTAGCGCCACAGCAGACAAGTAGATCGAAACAGCGAATACGTACGAACAGAAGTCCGTCGCTAAGAAAAATACTGGCAATGTGTTGAGGGTTGTTTTGCTCCATTCAGAAGACAATCATGAGCCAGCAAAGCGCAGCATCCTGACGCCCCCACATGTCACTGGCTAAGGCTGGGTGCCCAGTGCTGCTGGCATGCACAGCTTCTGCCCACTGCCCCTGGCTGCGGCTGCTGACAAGTTCCAAGTGCTCCAACACCAGGGCCGCCTCCGCCAGGTGATGGTCTCCGCTGCTAATGGAGGTGGCTGCTAGCTGCTGGAGTGCTGAGTGCTCTTTCTCTTGGGATGCGCTTCCTGGCCGCACTAAGGAGGACCAGATTCCCAGGAGATCTTTGGGACCTTTGGGTCCCACACTGCCCAAGCCACTAATGAGCACGTCCACACATGCATCTCTATGTGACCAGCAAGTGCCGCAGCACAGCGATGCCGGTGCCCTTGGGGAGACCGAGGAAGGACTGCAGTGTGTAGGCAAGATGCATGCAGGCAGAGCCACAAGGCGCGCTGGCCCTGTCCAGTGGAGGCGAGCATGAACGTGGGCTGACTCAGGAGGGAGCCAGCAGCTGGGAGACACTCCTTCCTTCTTTTCAGGCAAAAATGAAGTTACCTGCTTCTCTGTCTCATAGCTTAACTTCGAATACTCAGAGGAAGCAAGAAAGGAAAAGGCAAAGCATTGCAACAAAGATGATAGGGGAGAAAAATAGATGCTACCCGTAAATAAAATTAGGCCTGGGAGTATTCCAAGGTGCCAAAGAAAGGCATGATTCTGAAATGAGACAGGAGATGGCTTCCCTATAATCCCATTTTTGGAGAAAATCCATACAAAGATGAATACTGGAAAGCATGCTGATTTTCACTTTCCTTCCAGGGACTTGCTTAAGGGTCCTGTCCTCATCCCTACACAGAAGCGCCTACACCTGGCTGGGTGGCTGCGTGCTTGTCCACAATGCTGGCAGGCGAAACCCACTGCACCAGGGCAACGGAGGAAACACACACACTGAGTGTTACACCAAACAGTGTGGCATCCGAGCGCAAAGACAAAGACTGAGGCCTGCGAGAACTCGAGGTACACAGGACGTCTGAGTCCTAACAAGGCTGAGTGGAGGAAAGCCCGCTGTCCACAGCTGAGAGGAGACATTGCTTACTGACTGACATGCGGCAGTGATTGCCAGATCCTGAGGCGAGCAGACAATGGAGGAAAGTGCCATCCCCCCAGCTTTCCTGTCGAGCATTAGAGAGAGAAACCCAGCCAACCAAGGACCAAACTCGCAAGAAATAGCTAAGCCGTCGTCAAAGAACTCCCCCTAAGGAAGACTTTAGACAGACTCCAGGCCACACGACCTATGGTTACAAAATGAAATAGGAATCCTATGGAACCCAGTGGGCAAAATTAGTAACAGGAGGAGAGTCAGAGATGAAGAAAGGCACGCGAGTGTGGTGTGCCTCTTGTCCCAGCAGGAGCCATGTGTCCTGTGTGAAACAGAAAAGAGCAGATACTGAGGAACTGCTTGTCACCCCCGTGACTGTGCCCGTTGCAGTCAGAACAGGATCTCTTCCTTTGCAAACAACAAAGGATGTTGCGTGACTCCATCCCATGGGGTGCTTGGCCATGTTTTACACACAACTGAGGAAAGACGTTACCCGATAACCACTGGGTCGGCGATGGCGAAACCGAAGCCATCCAATGGCTTCCTAAAGCCCTAACTGCAAACCAGAGTATGGCAGGAATGTTGACCAGGATGAAAGACGTTAACCCTCACAACGAGAATACAATGTCCAGCTCCAGCCCAAAATCGGGAGGAAAGGAGCCCCCGTGATGGGACAGTGTTAACTAGAAGAACGGATGCCCCGTAGACAGGTGACATGATTGACAGTGTGCTGGGAGACATGGCTGCTGGGTTTCTTGTATTCTAAAGCCAGAAGCAAGGAAAAGGTGTGGACAGTAGACACAATTGCTGCCTCCACTCCTGTTCCTCTTCCAGGGGAGTGCTTGTGGGTCCTCCGTGCCCATGGCAACCAATGACAATGAATGTACAGGCCCAGGCTGTCACACCCTTGTCTATGACATCATTCCCGTGGTGGTCATTGTGACCATATGTGGGCCCGTGCAGAGAGCTTGAGCAGGTCCTCTGTGCCTATCTGCTCAAGGGGACTGGCCACATCAGAAGCCTTAGACCTGGCTTCCCTAAGGGGATTCCCAATCTCTCCTCTCCACAGATGAGACTCCATGAGCAGGGGCATGACGCTGGCCGAGACGCACATGCCCCTTGGGGCTCCGCTTCTGCTGTTGGGGCTGTGGGCACTCCTGGGTCCAGTCCAGGCCTTCCCTGACCGCCCCTCATGGCGCTATGCCTCTGTTGAGGTGGTGATTCCCCGGAAGCACAGCCACCCTGGTAGAGGCCTTCAGGTGCCCAGCTGGCTGTCCTACAGCCTGCGCTTCGGGGGCCAGAGGCATGTCATCCATCTGCGGAAAAAGACAAAGTTTCAACCCACAAATGTGCTGGTGGTGACCCAGAATGACCAAGGTGCCCTGCAGATGCAGTATCCCTACATCCCTCTGGACTGTAAGTACATGGGCTACGTGGAGGAAGTGCCTTACTCGACGGCCAACATCGACACGTGCTACGGAGGCCTGGAAGGGATCATCAAGTTGGATGACCTGACCTATGAAATCAAGCCCCTCAAGGATTCCCTCACTTTCGAGCACACGGTGTCTCAGATAGTGGCGGATGTCAATACAACAGAGCCTCAATTTGGACCTGAAGAGGACAGGCCCTCGCTGCTGGATCGGGCTAATGACACTGCACACCCCAGGATCCCGAGTAAGGTGTATCTATACCATCCTATCATACTAAGAGGCTTAGTTATAAGTCCCAATGAGGTATACAGGAAATATCGCAGCAACAGGACAGCTACTGTCAGATTTATGATGAGACTAGGGGGTGCAATTCGAGGAATATCTGAAAATATTGCTCTTACATACATTGTCATTGCTTTGTGCATATTTGATAAAGGGGATCCAATGGCAATTACTGACTACAGAATGCCAGAAGGTCCTTTTTTTCAATTCTACAAACGTACATTCTATCCTACCATCAGACCCAATTCAGTCTTGGTGATACTTCTACAAGGACCTTATGAATTAGATGTTGCGCCACCATATTATGGCACATGCAACGACAAACATGTGATCTATCTTGGTCTAAAGAGTAGACACTACTTCTTAGGAGCTGTCATAGGAGCACAACAGGTTACGAGAAATTTCGGCTTATATTATGATGAGCCCTACTGCCAGTGCCAGAGAAGGGCCACCTGCGTGATGTTCTTGCACCCTGTTCTAACTGATGCGTTCAGTAACTGCTCCTACGTGCACTTGGCACACATAGTTACAGGGGTCACACTCTGGTGCCTGCATTTCAAATCTTTCACGTACTATAACCACACTGACACCGAGTATTTGTGTGGGAACAGAGTAGTGGAACCGGGGGAGCAGTGTGACTGTGGATCCTTCAAGCAGTGCTACGCCAATCCATGTTGCCAGACTAACTGTAATCTTATGGCCGGTAGCATTTGTGATGGGCAAGATTGCTGCACAAACTGCACCTACTCCCCTGCAGGGACACTTTGCAGAGCCATCAAGAATATATGCGACCTGCCAGAGTACTGCTTGGGAAACACACTCACCTGTCCAGAAGACCTGTATATGCAAGATGGAACCCCGTGCACTGAAGAAGGCTACTGTTATCTAGGAAACTGTTCTGATCGCAGCATGCATTGCAGAGAGATCTTTGGAAGAAATGCTGTGAAGGCGGACGTTGCCTGCTATCAAATAAATGCAAAAGGCAACAGATTTGGACACTGTTCTCGAGGCCATGCCTCACTCTTTCACAACCCCTGTCTCCCCGAAAACCTTCTTTGTGGGAGGCTGCAGTGTGGCAATGTCTCCCACCTTCCCCGGTTGCAGGAACATGTCTCATTCCATCAGTCTAAGTTTGACCATTCTTGGTGTTTTGGAGTGGATGAACACCGTGAGACGCTAACTGTTGACGTTGGACATGTGCGAACTGGTACGCAATGTGCTCCTGGAAAATACTGCATAAAATTTCTGTGCAATGGCTCTCTGCCAGACCTAAAATATGACTGTACACCAGAGAAGTGCAGTTTTAGGGGAATTTGCAACAACCACAGGCAATGTCACTGTCATGTAGGTTGGGATCCTCCACTATGTAAAAAAAAAGGTGCTGGGGGAAGTACGAGCAGTGGGCCACCTCCAAGATACTTCCGGGTTGTCACCCAGAAGAAGGATATTGTGCATTTCCTGAGAGTGGTCTTTGGTCGCATTTATGCATTCATAGCAGCACTGCTCTTTGGGGTGGCCGTAAATGTGCGCACCATCAAGACTGTCACTGTTCAGCCAGCAAATGCTCCTCAGCCAACTTAAGGGAGTCAGCCTTCTGTCCCTGTAAAACCACGGACACTTTTGGAGGAAGGAGACAAAGCCTCAAATGCTTGACATCCTCACAGTCCCCGGGGGCCTTGGCACGTGTGGGGCAGTATGGGAGGCAGGGACGCCGTGCACAGCAACGGTTCCTCATCGGCTGCAGATGCTCAATGTGTAACGAACCCAAATAAATCCTTCTAGCCTGCAAGCTGCTTGTCTC